>MU158811.1:2071161-2099761 GCA_015888305.1 Antheraea pernyi | reverse complement strand
GTTCCTGGAGGGCGTGGCGGAGGCGGTGGCGGGCGGCGTGCGCGAGGAGGAGGTGTGCTACCGCGCCGCCTACAGCAAGCACGAGCTGCGCCGCGTGCTGGCGCTGTACCCGCCGCAGGAGGTGCGCAAGTCGCTGCACCGGCTCTACCGCACGGTGGAGAAGCAGCTCAGCGAGGAGGGCGGCCTGCTGCAGGTGGTGTGGCGCGCCATGCAGGAGGAGTTCATCGCGCAGCACGTCGCGCTGCAGGTACCTCCACTCTAACACGACTTCACAGTCACTATTTCGAGAGTCCTTACACTAATACATTTCATAAATATAGTAACGCGGAATCCATTTACAAGTGGTTAGCTAGCTGCGCGTTCAAGCCACTGGGCCACGATTCACAATACGAAGACTCAACGATTTCACGATGAACAATTGACACTGCTGACAGATGGTCTGATTATTCAGATCTCGTCAAATTGACTAATTTGCCACAATTCGGTATAGTCCCCGTCAAACTTAAGTACGCAGAGACTAAAACCTCCTTCCCCCAGTTTTAACAATGTTTTAACATTACATTTTTAATATTTACATAAAACATGCAATTAATAATTACAACGTTCGTCGGAAAATATAAGATTTTACACAAGATATTCGAAATTATAATATTAGGTCTTTACCTATGCAATTGCCGTTTTGTATGACAAAATTTAAGCGAATTTTTTTCATGTATTTTTTATTTGTATTAATCGAAGTAATCACCCATGCAATCAATGCATCTTTGCCAACGCAGTGGCAGTTTATCGATGCCCTTCTTAAAGAAATCAGCTGGACGGGAGGCAACAAATTCTTCAAAGGCATTATGTACTGCCTCTCGGGAATTGAATTTTTTTCCCGCCAAGAGGTTATCCAAATTTTGGAAAAAGTAGTAGTTTGTAGGCGCAAGGTCTGGTGAGTAGGGCGGATGACGGAGAACTTACAACACCAGTTCTTGCAACTTGGAGACCGGCTGCTGTGCAGTATGAGGTAGCACGTTGTCGTGCAGGAGCAGCGGAGACGAGCGATTGACCAATGCTGGTTGGAGATGTGCTAGCTTCTCCATCATTGTGTTCAGTTCTTCACAGTACACATCTGCAGTAATGCTCATTCCGTTTGGTAAGAAGCTGTGATGAATCACACCGGCGCTAGACCACCAAACAGTGACCATCACTTTTCTAGGGGTAAGTTTTCGTTTAGGGCATTGTTTAGATGCTGAACCAGGATCCAACCAACTTGCTGAGCGCTTGCGGTTATCAAACAGAATCCATTTTACATCGCAGGTAACAATGCGGTTCAAAATCCTTTCATTTGTGTGTCTGTTGAGCAGTACAAGGCACGTCTCGACGCGTACTTCGCGCTGGAGATCATTGAGTTCGTGGGGCACCCATTTGTCAAGCTTTTTTACCTTGCCAATTTGACGCAAATGGATCAATATTGTTTTGATGTTAACGTCGAAAGCTGCTGCTAATTCAGCCGTAGATTGCTTATTGCGTAGATAGCTTCCACAATTGCCTTTAATTCGTCATTGTCGACCAAAGTCTTCGTACGACAGCGAGGTTCATTTTTCAGGTGGAAATTCCCAGAACGGAACCGAGCAAACCAATAACAGGTGGTGCGTTGATTTGTAGTGTTAGCTCCGTACACGTCGTTGATGTTGCGTGCCGCTTGTGCC
The DNA here is from genome assembly GCA_015888305.1 of Antheraea pernyi. Taxonomy (NCBI): domain Eukaryota; kingdom Metazoa; phylum Arthropoda; class Insecta; order Lepidoptera; family Saturniidae; genus Antheraea; species Antheraea pernyi. Next base: position 2,098,067 of record MU158811.1, on the reverse strand, counting down.
GCGTTGCTGCCACGACGGTATTCATAATTACTCGAATTTTTAACGTATCCATGATGACAAAAAAGATTGAAATGCGATGAAAATGTAAAACTAATGAATAAACAAATTACAACTTTTAGAAAAAGAATTCCATGTTTTTAAAATAAAATTAATTTGAAATTAGAATTCTTAGCCGAACAAAAATAATTTTGATTTGAAATGGCCAGTACTGCAGAACGGCAATTTCATAGGTAAAGATCTTTTATTTATTCCAACGTTTTCGTACTTTGTTGTGTATCGTATTTAATTTAGTTGATCTAATTAATATCTGTATATTATGCTAAACGCTTTTCAAACAAAATATAATTAATTGGTGGCAATTCTCGTATTTGTGTATAGAACATACCATTTTTCGTTTATAATTCCTATTATCAATTATGCATTTTCAATAAAAATGACTTTTACAGTACAATTATTCGTAATATTCGTAAAATAGCATAAAAACGTGAAATAGAAAATATTGAAATATCTGTTAGTGTACGTCCAGAGTGCGTCTGTTTGAAACGTATGCATTAAGACGCGAGTGTGCACTCGGGCGTACGGTTCGTCCTCGCAACGCATACGCGGTGTGAGAGTAGTGCGTGTGCAGGGACGCATCGCGGCGTGCTACCCGGCGGCGGGGCTCGCGCTGCCGCTCTCCACGCAGGACATACTCGACGCGTTCTCGGACATCGCGCGCGAGCACTGAGCGCCACCGCCACACGAGTACGACAAACTCGTTTCTTTAATTACTATTTATTACATCAAATGTAATGTCAAATACTATAATGTACGAATATAATATCATAACTACAATTTATTCGTAAAACACAACCATACTGTTGAATAACACGCCAAAAATTATAAATAAATATATTATTATTGTTTTCTCTTTGTGCTCTATTACCCTAACATTTCGATTATTACATTGTAATAACATTCCAACATCATGATATCAATATAATACCTGACATGCTTTTCTATCATCCATTAATAACGATGTACCAGATTACGCTATATAGTGTACCTCTTATAATTTATTGTTAAACATGTTTTTTAAATAAAATTATACTTTATGGAAGAAGATACCTATGTAGATAACAACAAATCATTATCTAAACATAAATTTCAACCCAATTCGTTACATCCGTTTCAAAGATATCATAATAAATATACAAAATTGAATAAGTTATTTCAAAAAACATATATGATCTGATCATTCGAAATTTGCAGAAATAAAAATACACTCATCCACAAATAAACAAATTTTAAAGACCTGTTTGAACTGAATATAGTTGTGGATTTTTAACAAATTCAAATATCGATTATCCTTCGTAATTAATAAATAATAACAATAAAAAAATCCAAAAATCTTTTTGCTACTTAGGATATTTTACCAAGAAACAGCCTGAGGTATCATCATTACATCATTATCATTATCATTACATAGTATAAAACAAAGTCCCCTGCCGCGTCTGTCTGTCTGTCTGTTCGCGATAAACTCAAAAACTACGAAAAGGATCTTCAAACGGTTTTCACCAGTGGATAAAGTAATTCATGGGGAACGTTTTAGTATATACATAAACATGTTGTATGAACGATTTAAATTGGATCAAGCTCATTTTGAAAACGGCCAATGATATTTTATAGTAAAAAAAGCTGTAAATATGTTATCTACATGATGTTTTGACAAAACATATGGCTTGATAACGCACACATACGTAAAGTAATATTGTAACGCCACACTATCTTAGATAAAATGTGGAAGTAAGATGACATATTCTTAATATAGGTGGTGAAAAAAAAATTGTTTTATGTTGCTTAGATACGGGGCAGTCGTTAAAAATGAGCTAGTTAGCCAAGTTTTATAAAGGCGCTGTCTTTTTTTTTTTTTTCGAACTGACTACGCTATTGACCAAGCAAGGTCTTAACAGCTTCACCGGACTACTAAGGCGAGCGCTTAAGGCACTCAGCCGATTTTATCATCACGCTAAGACGAATAGAAGCAGAGCACCAATGAAGAATGTTTCAAAATCGGGCACTTTTTTTGCTTTTGAAAGATTTCGTTAGTATTATATGTTGTCACACAATTTCTCACGAGGCAATCTGGGAAGCTCTGAATAAATGTCACATACACGAAAATTACATTACAGTATTGAAAAACATTTATAAGGATAGCGTTAGTCAAGTCAAACTAGAAGTTCGAGGTCCAGACATACCGATCTGCAGAGGAGTGAGACAAGGAGATCCCCTCTCGCCCAAGCTGTTTATATCAGTATTACAACAAATTTTTGAAAATCTTGACTGGCAGTCGGAAGGGATAAGAATCAACCAAGATCGACTTACTCACCTCAGATTTGCGGATGATATTGTCCTTTTCGCTGAATCAAGTAAAGGGCTAGAAAAAAATGATTAACAGCTTAAGTAAAGAAAGTGAAAAAATAGGCCTCAAAATGAACGAAAACAAAACGAAAGTAATGACAAACAGCTACACAAATGTTATAAACCTAAACGGAAAACCGATTGAATATGTGAACAGCTACATATACCTAGGGAAACGAATATCATTTGAAGGTAACAATGAGGAACAAGAGATTGAGCGACGTATTAACAAGAGCTGGAAAAAGTTCTGGTCTTTGAAAGAAATCCTAAAAGGGGATTTTCCTCTCTACCTAAAGAAAACTGTCCTGGATACTTGTGTTTTACCTACTCTTACATACGGATGCCAAACTTGGACATATAACACCAAAATTAAAACTAAATTAATAATATGCCAGAAAGCAATGGAAAGGAGCATATTAAAAATAAGAAGAATCCAAAAAGTGAAAAGCGTACAAATAAGACAAAAAACAAAAGTTATAGATGCCTTACAATATGCTCTAAAACAAAAGTGGAGGTGGGCAGGACATATAGCGAGATACGCGGACAAAAGATGGACATTAAAGACTACTATATGGGAAGGACCAAGAGGAAAAAGGAGAAGAGGGCGTCCCAGAAAAAGATGGATAGAGGACATACAAGCGATAGCAGGAAAAGAATGGTTAAAAAAAGCTAAGAATAAAGAGGTCTGGAAAAAATTGGAGGAGGCCTTTACCCGAGAAGGGGTTCCGATCGATGGTATGGACATCAATAACAGTGTTCAAGAACTTTTATAAAATTATATAATTTACAATATTTTTGCTATTATATAAACGTAACTTATCTTAACAAGCATGTATAGATCGGAAATAAATGGGCTTTATTATTATTATATGTTGTCATGGTAACGTGGTAAGTAGTAGTAATAATATTCCTCCAATAGGACAGGCGAAGGAATTAATCCATATTGCCAATTCTGAAGTTAAGTTAAGTTAGTATGTATCAACGCTAACATTTTCAAAGTTTATTTTGTTTTCCTATTCAAAAAGTTTATACTGCTTTTATTTCCATTTTTTTATTGGTTCTCTATTACGTATTATAAAAATAAAGTTTGTGTATGTACAATTAAAATAACAACTTTTTGATGGATGGATATGGCTACAAATGACCAAAAAAATCTTTTTTATACTTTGTCTATATTTTTATATTATTATATTTTGTCTGTTTGTTTGTTTGTTCTGGGTAATCTTCAAAACGACTGGACCTATTTTAACGGGAATTTTACTTTTTACATCCAGATAACCGAAAGTATAGCGGTTCTATATATATTCTATTTTATTTGTCCGCGGCTTCGTCCGCATTACTTTGGGCCGATTTTCACGGGGTATTCACTGGTAGATAACAGACCTCATAAAAAGTAATTTAGGGTTTTTATTCGCCTTCGGCCGCAGTGGAATAACTGTAATGCTAGAACTGATTTTCACGGGACTTTCACTGGAAGATAACTCACCTTATAAGAAGTAACTTAGACTATTTTATTTTGTTTCTCAAGACTTCGTCCGCAATATCCTACTATCTCCTGATTGATTGGACCGACTTTCACGGGGCTTTTACGGACAGATAGATAACTAGCGGGCTCGCAAGACGTTGTCCCGCCCGGGTAATAAAATGAAAACTTTGACAAATTATACCTAAACCTTCCCCATGAATTATCATTCTATCTACTGGTGAAAACAGCATGAAAACGGTCGTTTTTTACTTTATCGTGAACAGATAAGCTGACAGAGGACTTTTTTTTAAAAAGGAGGCGGTTATTATGTTCGGTTGTATGTAGTTTTTTTATGTATGTTAATCGATATTTTAGTCAATTGTGAACCGATTTTAATGATTCTTTTTTTATTTGAATTGGTACACTATGTAGTGATTAACTGCTACCTATGTATTCGTCCGTGTGAAATTGATCAAAAATATGTTACAACCGCGTGAGACGTGTGCCTTACTGACTCCAAGAATAAATATACATAATTGAAAGTCATATATTTGTATGTAATATGAATTATATCATCTTTTTGGTCAATTTGGCGGCCATATTGTTTTATTTACCACGTTTGCTTCTACATAACTCAGTTATTATAGCAACGTATAAGAATAACATAAGTATATCGACAATATAATCGATATTATATCTATCTATAAAATAAAAGATTTAAGATATATTGTTCGATAATGTATAGCTTATAATTTTCATTACTTTCTTATATAGTGTTAGTGAGCACTGAGTTTGGTATATAGTAGGTTGAAGTTCCAGGTATGTTGCTGATGATAAATCCCATCCCATTCGATATACTATTAGTATTCATATATCCAATGTACACGTGACATGTTACAGTAGATGGCGTTCGTATCGTAGTTACAAATGTTTTTGAAAAAGCGTTTCTGTAATGTACAGACCCACTCACAATTTTACATTTCCTTAATAAATTTTTAAACAGCGCGTGCGGAGCCGCGGGTAACAGCTAGTTATTATATAATTAGAACAAAGTGTCGTATTTATGCTTGATGTGACTTTACTTCCGGTAAAATAATAATTATCAAAACTATATATATATAATATACCTACAAATATTTAAATTGTTATGTATAGAATTTTATTAATAATAAGAAAACTCTTTATTGCACACATGTTGAAAATATACAAAACAAAACGTCAATTTACAATATGTTTAACACAGTTAGGCGGCTTTATCGCTTGGAGCGATCTCTTCCAGGCAATCCTAAGGAGACATTTCATTTCAAAAATACCGGGTGACAATATAAATACACACATATAATTACAAAATCTATAGATAACATTTTTTTTAAATAAAACAGTTCTAGGACAACGAGAGGTAATACCGGTGTAGATATTTTTAATATAATGTTACGGATATTCAAAATATCCTTTATTCAATTTAGGCCCTGAGAAAGCACTTATGAACGTCAAAACTACCACCGGTTCGGAAAACAACCCAGTCATCGAGAAGAACCGGCAAGAAACTCAATCTGGTTTATCTTTTCATGTCATATATTTTTACAGATTTTTTTTACAGTTGTTACAGTATTGCTTGTCTAATACCACGAGGGAGTGTGTTCCAAAGGCGTACAGCTTGAACCGCAAAGGATTTGTTATAAAATTTACATACATTCTGTAGCCGCTCCAATTTATCAACCAATCCCTCAATAGCGTCCAGGTAGCAGACATCAGCATAATCAAGGATAGGCAAAAGTATTTACTCTGCAAGCATGACTTAGTCGATGTAGGTAATAAATTGCGCATTCTTCTCAAAGAACTCATAGAAGCAAATATTCTTCTACTGACTTCACGCACATGATTAAAGAGCTTCAATCACTGGTGTTTGGTAATAAATTTGCAGATCTTCCGCATATAAGTGAAAAGAAGAGGAGATAGAATTAGTTATAGAATTAATGAAAATTGAAAAAAGTAAAGAAGAGAGTACACCTCCTTGTAGAACTCCAGTGGTCATTTTGTACCACTGTGAATATTTGTCGTCGATCCTGATGCGCTGACGACGCCTTTCAAATAACTAAGAAACCAAACTACAACAGAAGGTGATAATTTTATAGGATCAAGTAATGCTAGAAGACGTCAGAATCAATAGTGTTAAAAGCATTGCTAAAATAAAGAAGGGTAAGTATCCTCATCTTTTGGTTATTCATGCCTTGACGTATGTCATCAAAGACTTTTACCAGAGCCGTTACACTACTATGACTGGAACGAAAACCTGATTGAAATGGATTTAAAATGTCATTAAAAAACAAAAATGATGATAGTATAAAGCTACATGGTCTGTAGAACTTACTACTACTACTTACTACTACTATCATCAGATCTAGCAGGGAGGGCTCATAGTTTGGGAAATTATTTAAATATAAATTGTAAATTACCTATTTTTTATCTGAATGTAAGTCTGATTTATATGACAATATCAACCTCTCACAGAGTAGAATCTCTCCAATTTTTCAAAATACATTGAAATCTTTTTCTCGAATATTATATCACTACAAACATTCTTAGAATTTTTTAAATTTAATCATTTGAGTATTACTTTGTGGTGTACCATTTTTAATTTATTAGGTCTAATCATTCTTAGTACATTATTGAAAGGAGAGTTTTCAGAAAATAATTGAAAGTTAAAAAAAGATGTATAACTTTTTACTCCGAGATTGGACATGCAAGTGAAGTATAGCACAAAATGTTTCACAAAACTTTGTGTTCATAATGCTTGTGGAAAAACATTCTACGCTCTAAGTGTATGAAAGAGTTTGTAGCTTTTTCAAAGATTGGTAAAAAGAATTTGTATGTGTCACGTGAGTAGCTTTATTTCAGTGTTCCGAATCATTTTTGTAACGGGTTTCATTTTGGAATTTATCATTTCTTTATTTCATTATTTTTTAAATATTTTAAAATGAGGTCAGCATTAGTTATCTATTAATGTACTTGTACATACAGGTCTCGTCGCATCGTGTCGACGTCTGGCTTTTACCTAGGTCAGTTGTGTTGCCAGATATTGGATGAAAATGCTGCGACATTAACATGTATCACATTAGATAGTTTACATAATATTTAGGCGCCTATGGTAAACTAATAATGATTTAGGGAAGGTGTTATTGATATAAATATGATTGGGTTACAACATTTTTACTAATATAAATATATAGATCCAGAAAGAAAAACCTATTTATTGCATTTAATAATACTAATTAACAATAAAGAAACGCCTCAAATTTTGTACAGCTTAAAATGTTCAATGTCAAATTGTTCTATTATTAAGCTTTACAATATATAAGTTAGTTGTGTTCTCCTGAAGCTCCTCGTAGCATCTATCGAATTAATCCAAGGACTTTGGTGGCGAGTAGTTGAGGTAGATCAAGCCTGAAGCTTTCGCCTGAAAAAAATTTAATGGTTTAATAAATTGGTGAAACATAATGTTGCATTTCAGAATGTACTAATTTGTCAGAATTGCTTAACAGAATACTAAATTAATTTGATTAGCAACAGAACACCCACAACTTATCAATGCTTAGTGTGGTGGTACAGAGGTGGCCTTTGTAAGTCCGACGCAAACAAGTTCTTAATGTTGTGTTCCAGCAAATGTAGTTGAGAGGCACACCTCTAGGTTTACTGTGTTTGCCTCTCTGAGCACGTCATCATTTAACATCAGTTTAACTCTGTAAAATATAAAAAGCTCGAAACACTCCTGGTGGTCAATTACTGAGAAGTTTGCCAATACTCAAGTGTCTCACTAGTGATCTACACTTTGAAAACACATTATAGAAACATTTTAGAGGAAGGGCCAATCTTTATTTTTATTTCTTTTTTTAACTGACTACGCTATTGTCCTGACAAAGCCTTTACAGCTTCAATGGAACTGCTTCAACTACTGGAAGGGCCGATCCGAGGTCTGTCTTTACTATTGTGACTGATTGAATTTTATTAATAGATATTAAAGATTGACCACAATATACATAGTTGACACCATATAACCAATTTTTGTATACAAATATAAGTATTTTTATTTGTTTTGGAAAAAAAAAAAACATGTAGACATCCGTTAAGAAATCAGTGAACATATCAATCAATTAGTGCAAACAGAAAAACGAAGGGTTTTTTTTACATTTACATTCATGTCTGTGTCTTGATCAACTTATAGTCAACATCTGCAATAGTCCACTTTTATATTTCAATATTAGTACTTACATAGCTACTAAATATAAAGATGTATTAGCAGGTTAAGAACATATTTGAAGTATCTGCTATACATATGATGGTGTAGTACTAAGATATAAAGGCAATACAGACAAATATTATAATATTCATTTATAAAAAAACGTAGTTTTAATACTACGAGGAAACCACTGTCTGTGAGAGATTTGAAGAAAATATTGTAAAAGGAATCTAACGGTGACATGCTCAGCATTAAATAGTAAGATGAACGACTGCAGTTTAAACTAATTATACCTAAATTAAATAAAAAAATCGTAACTTTCTGATACCCAACCTTTTCCGCTAAATCTGCACCAATTTTTTTCCAAAATAATATACAGGACCCTGACTATCTACATGGCAGTAACAGATATAGATTGTACAGTAAAAAATTTTTTGCTCTAAAAACTAAGTAATGTTTACTTTGGTTAACTAGCACCTCCATTTATATTTAATAATCAACAGATAATTATCAAACAAACAGATATACCATTAGGTTGACAATAAATAACTCAAAAATTAATGTTCTCTTACCACAACTAATGTAACGGCTGTGAAGCCAATACCGAGCAGCAAGGCAGTGTTGTAGCGCCTCTGGTTAGCATCATATTGTGACTGCCAGGAGCCACGAGGGACAGGCAACTCATCCATGGTGGGTGGCTTGAAGTGCCCATCATGGTAGCGACGGACTACATGTAACAGTTATTTTCAAAACATGATATAATAAATATCTTTTTTGACATTACTATTATAGATTTGGTTACTTATTATAACAGAAGCAATATTGCAACAAAACAAAATTATACAATGCTAATGGTCTATCTTCTTTCCATTGCATAAATGTTTTAGTAATAATTGATAAACACCAAATCTATATTCTCTACAATATAATCTAACTTCTATTCCAAATTTCATTGGAATCCTCTTCAAGCTTCAAGTGTGATTTTAATATGTATCATAATATACAACAAAATATATATACGTCTTGCCAAAAATATTAGAAGTATACTTTGTGTTGCTCTCTATACGGAATAGAAAATATATTTGTAAATAGCTGTCATGGTTTCACATTTGGTATTGTATCTCATATTTTATGTATATTATAAGTGTGTAGGAGCTTCGGACTCACTACTATAAGATTCTAGTAATAATAATACTCAGAGTGTGTGATTGTTTGTTTGAATGACATTCTATTTACAATATATACAAAAGTTTCAACCAGTCTGCCAAAGAGGATGACATACTCGAATTGTTTACAGTGTAAGCACCCGAAAATTCCTTTTTATGGATTTATTTAGTACTAGCTGACCCGTGCGACTTCATCTGCACCAAATCGGTTATTACCGATTGTACTTTTAAACGCGAAAAATCTAAATACATCTCAAAACCCGATTGCAGCGATACCTACTGTTTCAAATTGTGAATCCCAACTATCCAGGGACTCAGTCAAACATATACCCAGTTCGTATGTGAGAAATATTTTAAAATATGCTTAGAACCCGTTCGCAGCATCACCTACCAGGTCCAATTAAGATAACAAATAACCTACATATATTGCCGATAAATGTCTTCCCAGTACGTTGTCCCAGTACCTTCTGTCCCAATAAGCCTACAACCCGTTCGTAACATCATCTACCGGGTTCAATTAAAATAAAAACTAACCTACGTATATTGGCGGTAATGTAAAAAAAGCTTGAGAGGCCTATGGCCCTCCAGTTGGAACGTAGTTTCTTTCCCTTTTTTGTAGGCCTTTACTATACAGTCAGTATAGTTTACATAATAAAATATCGAGTTGATAGAGTTAAATTGTAATTTAAACGTTAAAATATATTCATAAAATAAATAATGATAAATTAAACACCGAATGACATCATAACTATTTTCAACTTGAATTAAAACTTTTTCACACTACATTGTATTAAAGAAAAACATAAATATTAAAAAGATATGAGCAACATGTGTCATCTGTCACTTGCCTGTGACTATTTGTCTAAGAGCTAGGCAACGGTTTCGACAGCGAATTGGCTGCCGGTAAACCTTTACAGGCAAAAATATTGAACTTTATATAATTTAAGAATGTTTTGTTTTTCACTAACTTTTAAACGCTACTAAAACGTGAATTTATTATTGCCAGACATTTTTGATATTAACAATAATGTGCCCGATGCAATTTTTTGTAAATAAAGAAGTATGTTCAAACCATGTTAAGATATCTGTAATTTTATTGAAGTTATATTTCTTTTGGCGCGTTAGGGAAAAATGATGAGAGTAAATTTTTACGATGAACGCGCACACCGTAACAAAAAAATGATGAGAGTAAATTTTTACGATGAACGCGCACACCGTAACAAAAAAATGATGAGAGACAATTATGGCTATCTTTATTATACAGCCAGTGTTGCGCTAAGCTAGAGCTATAGCTAAAGTTATTCTATACATAGGTTTGGTAGGGGGTAGAGCCACGCTGAAGCTATTACTGGTTTCAGGATGAATGGGTCGGCTCGCCCGGGGTAGTACCACCCTCTCACAGAAAACCGACGTGAAGTAACAATGCTTGCATTACTGCGTTTCGTTCGATTAGTGGGAGGACCAAAGGCCCACCTCTCTTCCCCTTCCTCCTCTCCCCTTCCGCTTCCTCCCCCTCCAACACAGGCTGGTAAGGCACTTACGACTCCCCTGGTGTTGCAAGTGTCTATGTATGGTAGTTATTACTTAACACCAGGTGACCCACCTGTCCGTTTGCCTCCTATGACATAAAAAAATCTCCGGTGCTCTCACTAATCGAACGAAACGCACTAATGCAAGCATTGTTACTTCCCGTCGGCTTTTTGTTAAAGGGTGGTACTACCCCCGGGCGAGCCGACCCATTCATCCTGAAACCAGTAATAGCTTCAGCGTGGCTCTACCCCCTACCAAAACCTATGTATAGAATAACTTAGTTATAACTCTAGCTTAGCGCAACACTGGCTGTATAATAAAGATAGCCATAATTGTGGAAGAGCCTGGTTAACAAAATGAAATATGTTCTTTGCAAGGGAAAAAATAAAATGGTTTGAAATGAATTATTTTGTTTATAAAGAATATCACCAGGCACATTATTGTCAATAACAAAATTGTCTGGCAGTGAAAAATTCATGTTTTTAATAGCGTATAAACGTTAAACTTATAAAAGTTACTGACAAAAAATGTTCCTTAAATTATTTATAAATCAAAATGTTGATCTGTAAAGGTGTAATTCGCATTAAAAAATACAACGTTAACCGGCTACCAGGTATCCTGAATCGTGTTTGGAAGGGCATAATATATCTTCATATTAAAGAACCAACTTTTCTCAAATTTTCGTTCTTCCAACGTTGCTGGCTCTTGTACTACGGTGTCGCAAAAAAGTCTAGTTACATTAACTAATTTCTTTTCTTTCGTTATCCTGGAGAACCCCTTGCGTTTTATGGGTCTAAGAGTATCCTAAATGTAACTTTGTAATGTACAGATTTGGCTTTGTTACAGTTTTATTATAGTATAGATAAATAAATAAATCTTGCCACCTTTGTTTAGCAAACATTTTTTTATACAATGAAATAAATGTAACAACATAAGTGACAGTTTCGTCTACATAAATGTTTCATACGTGGTCGATAATTACGTACAGAAATGTCATGTAGGCGTAGCTCAGTTGTAACGTACGGGGCTTTAAATGTTTCGACGGGGCCGACGGTTCGAATCACGGTGGTCGGTTTTTTTGGTTTTTTTTTTTTTAAGTAGCATATGGAAATATAGCTTAATTTTTTAGCTAATCTGTCTGCTATATATAGCACAAAGAAAATTTACCAAAATTCGTCAAGAATATCATGAACTACATTTTTTTTACTTTCGTCCGTTATCCTGGAGAATCCCTTGCGTTTTATGAGATAAAAAGTATCTTAGATGTAACCTTGTAATATTAGTTATTACTGTGCCAAATTTCGTCTAAATTGGTTCAGTACTTTCAGAGTAATATGTGTTTAAAGGGACAGACAAACAGGCAGATCCTGGAGAATCCCTTGTGTTTTATGAGAAAAATTTTAAAAGGGTTATTTTTGGCTTCTATATCGATAACAAAGCCTACCCCTATCAAAATTTTCAAAAAATATTTAATGTACAGATTTGGCTCTGCTACAGTTTTATTATAATATAGATATTGACTTTTATATATTTAACTGTAATATACATTCTAATTCTAATTTTTTCAGGAAGTAATTATCTATACAATATTGAAAATAATAACAAAATCTATTATATAATTTAGAAGAGCTCAGGCAACTAACATAAATAGTTATGAAAAGTGAATTTGTTTTAATATTTATTGATAGGACTAACAATAACTACAGTTGTTCTAGTACGTAAGAACATTATTATGACTTGGTAATACTGTTACCAATTTCATACTGGTTATTAAAAACTTAAAATATTCATAATAACATTATCACATATTTTGAAAACGAATGAAATAATTATAAGGTTGCATAGACCTGCATCAGATTGTCAAAAAACAAGTAGTTTACACAGGCAGGACGAGTGTTCTAAATGCTGGCATACAATGATTACATACTCTCTTGAATGTCAAAATAAATATGTGATGAGACATGTGCAACTCATACAACAGTTCATTTATCATATAAAATACAAAGAAAAATTGTTTAGTAAAATGACCAATTAGTGCCCAGTAAAGAGCTTACACTTGCATGTTTCAGACTTGGTAGTTTCTAGTAATAAGAGGCGATTGCTATTATTTTTTATATTTAATGTATGAATGTGTAAGATTGTACTTGGCAATCATAACGGACAATAGCTTTCGTAATAGTACTAGATCTACTTAAACTGGTTTATGTATATCATAAAAAGAAGCTATATAAGAAAAATAACCGGTAGGTAAGGGTTCTATAGTGCATTCAAATAGGTTATCTCTATATGTTATGTAACATTTCATTGATTTTTTTTTATTAAGAACGGTTTCATATTTCTCATTTCAGTGAATATCCGGAATCTTTTAAGGTTTGAATGCTAAAGATATGTCTATTTTATAATATAAAATACTGAAAATCGATCTGGACTTTTCCTAATATTCAATAGTATCTTGATAAAACCTCGAGCAAAATCTTACCTTGCTGTTGCAGTAATCTGGATACGATTTGGCGTGAAACAAACATGTCTGAATTAAATATTTTAATGTAGAATAAACTGCCAAAATAATTCTACTCCAAAGTTTACCACCCGAATATTTCAATTTCGACAAGTGGTAGAGATGTGTAACACTGCGCTGCGCCGCGCAATTGCGGCAACTCAGTTCACTGCGCTGGAAGTGTTAACTCACTTCTTCAAAATGACTTGGCGCACAGCGCAGTACCGGGAAATTCGAATATCATTTTTATAAACAGCAACTCTGTGAAATGTAAATGCAATTATACCTATAGGTAATCTTTACTTTAGAGATTTCAAATTACTTCTTTTTCGTCTTCTTTAATTTATGGCGTCGTGTGTAAGCAATACACAGTTCCGTCAATGTCATCTAGATACAGATACATGTGCGGTGTCTGTGGCAGATAATGTCATAAACGAAGGAACCTGATTAAAAAATGTAATTCGAAAACGAAGATAATTAATTTGTGTTCAGACGCAGTTATTGTACGTTTCACACAAATATACATATAGGCAAACTTAGATACATATTGATTAAGAAATAGACACTCTGATTAAAGTTTCATTTTGTTAATTTTAATAAATAATGACAAAGTAAAATTAAAGGATTATTATTCACTAAAGCTAAGGTTAGTAGGACACACGTAAAGTTAGTAGGACGGGGAAGATAACGAGGGAGGACATCAAAAAGGGAGAATCTGTTTCTCGTATACAATTAAAGAATATGTAAGCTGGAGAACCGTCGTCTTGGCCGCATTCGCAGAGAGAATGGTCCCTAATCTTTAATTTAGACAAATGCACTGGTGTACAAGTATCACCTAGACGAAGACGACAGATGATGGAAGTAACGGCTTTGCTTAGATATGGGAATTTAAAAAAAACATGTTTTTTGAGGAACTTCATTTTGGAAAGAACCGTAAGATTTGTCCTTATATTTTCTGGAAATGCTTTTGCCATGCTTGTAATAATCTAGTTTTAACTAAAGAACGTAGATCTTCTGTATATAGTCTATAATAGTTCAAGGAACCAGATTGGTCAGCATTCTTTGCGCAAGAATCCACTGATTTGTTGCCAGAGATACCGCAGTGGCCTGTAAACTAAGCAGTGTTCTGGCTATAAAGTTTTATTTTGACAGATAAACTCTCTATCTATATCTATACCAACTTGACAGATGTGTGTAAAACAAATTACAGAATACGCTTACGTTCAAAAATCAAAACGAATGAACTATAATCGATTCCGTGGGAACTAGCTGAAAGAAAAACATGGTTGATTTATTTTAATTTGTGGTTGTGTTTTAGTATACAAAAGTTTTGTTATTTTGTGTTCTAAAGTGTAGTGAAATAACAAATGCAAGAATTCATTGAAATACATCATTTTTGGACATACTATCTTACCATAAATATACATAACACACACAATAACCAAATAAACACAGTCAAGTGCCATTATGCTCGATATTATTAATTCTTTGACTCACTCGATAAGTGAACAATGAGCCAACGCAGTTTGCGCGCTGTTTGTGCTAAGTACCTGTGAGCGCGGCGTGCAGATGGCGCGCATTACATTGCTCACTCGGCATGTTTTCATTTTGTTGTTTTACCATAGCGCAATTTTGAGTTAGTGCAATGAGCCGGTGGAGTTAACTGTGCCTGAGTTACTGAGTTAGCGCAAGGATTTTCGCTGAGTTACGCATGTCTAACAAGTGATGTTGCCAACTAGACGCAAGCAAGACAGAAGGTTCAAAAGTTGCTAGTTATTAAAAAAAAATACTTATATGGAAATTGGTGACTTTCGTCAATCCATATATAAACTATATTTCCACCCCGAATGAGAGATTGTTTCTAAATTAATGTATCAAAACATAAGGTAAAATTACTCTCAAGAGCTTCGTGGTTATGAGAAGAAACATATAATATGTGGATTGTAGTTTATAAAGGTCATAAAACGTGAAATGTTAAACATTCGCAGTATTCTAGGATATAATACTTCATGGTCACATTTAACATATAAAATAATAATATCAAAGAGAAAATACTAATAAACAACAAAGAGAACCTTAGTTGTTCTAAAACTTTCAAAAGTATGCATACAAACGTAAAAAAGTTAGGTGTAATGACCGGTGCCGAAAGCTGTAAGGGGCGAGTTAATGTTAATACGGACACTAGCCCCTTTTTTACTTCGAAAAATTATTAGAGATGTGGCAACTATTCGGCAAAGAGCGCCGAGTATCCGGCTTTTTACTTTTATATCTCAATAAAAAGTATGTAGGGGAATTACATGAAATAAAACCTGGATTGTTTATTAATCTTTTTATTTTATAATCCGTCTTACACACTATGAAATGTAAAGCAAAGCGACCTTTCTTTTGATAATCAGTTTCTAGAAATGCCTGTAAAGAAAACGTATCAATGACATTTATCAATCAAAATTAGTTTCTTCATTAAATATTTATAATTATTTCTTGTTAATATTTGAACAAGAAATAAAGAATTTTTTCAATTAATAAACTAAGTAATATTGAAATAAGTTTGCATGTACATGATGCACTGTAAAAAAAAAATATGTCGAAAAATCCCAAACATTAACTGCTTCATCCATATACGAGATTTTTTTATATGTTTAATTTTTAATTGAGCTCTTTAATTAACTTTAGCTCTTTTATGAACAATAAAAGTAATATCTTTACACAATAATATTTTTTTTACAAAAGAACATCACTCTGACACTTACAAAAGCAAAATCGGCTATTCGGCCAAAGTTATTATCGGCACATCTCTAAAGATTGTCCTTTGTTGTTCGTCCTTTGACGCGCTTTAGTGAACACGGGCCGACTCTCAGTATATAGTATCTTATCTATGGGGCCGACGGTCAATGACACTGTCTTACCACATGCTTTAAGAACGCGCTCTCAAAAAAAGGTCCATATTCACTGTTTTCGGTAAGAATTACAACAAAACTATTGAACTTTGGTAAACATAGTAACTAACTACAGATACATTGAACTTTTAACAATGATGTACAGGTGATTGTTTTTTAAAATTAATAGGTTTCCATTTTAAAAAAACCAATTCTCCGTAGTCCCCTCGCGCAAAACAGCCTGCTTTTCGGTATGAAAATCTCAGTAAATTTACGTTATTCTTAATTTAAAAAAATACCTGCTTATGCTACATATAGCCAAGTTTAAATCACATAAAATAAAATCCAAGTTATCTACCCTACATCTGAGAAAAAATTATTTAGTTGCAAACGAAATTTCTCCATTTTATGTTAGTTACGAAGACCTTAACTTTTATGTAATAAGGTCCAATTTATTTCTTTATTTAGATTCGATGGAAACAAAATTATGGAAGAAGGATTCACGTCGCGCCAGACCGGGAGGGAGATGATAGGGAGCGGAGATGTACGTCGTTTTGCACTCGATTAGAAAAAAAACATCGCTGTAGAAATACATATACACTTCACAAAACGTTTTGATAATTTTGAAAAAGTATCCAATTTTTTATAGTGGTTTATATTTCTAGTAGTAACAGACACTGTAATTAAGTTGAAACAAAAATTAGAAGTTTGGTTTTCATTACGTTAGTTTTTTTTACGTTTTAACTGTAGATGGATCTGAGGTACTGTTACGGAACTCTTGACGGGTAGAAATACATATGTTGTTTTTGTAGTCCTTTTGTTAGAAGTGACGAGAGCTTACCACAGGACTGTCTTTTTTTTACTCCTTTCGTTAAGTAATAACAAAATGACCTCATTATGGACTCTCAGAAACGGCTAGGGAGCTCCTTCTTGGGTAGAAATAGATATGTCGTATTCTCAATCTTTTTATTATATTTTATTATCTATTCAGAATATATATGTCATAGTGGGAGTATCCAGCAGTCGGAGCATTCAGCAGTCGAAATTAACACATAAATGGTAACGCATATCTTATTACAGAATCTAATACGAAGATTCCAATTATCACAGGTGTTTGTTAAGAGCGCCATCTATTATTTTCTATGTTAATCAATACTGGCAAGGTGTTGTTATTGCTCTTCTATTTAATTATTGTTAATGTGGTTTATTCTAAATTATTGAGTAATTTAGGTTAGTTTAAAGTGTTCATAACTTCTAAGAATTCCACATGCTTATTCATTCAAGTCACTAAATAAGCCGGTATCACGCCACACGACGCGTGACACCATCTTACGAAAATCTAGATTTGATTCTTCATTTAAAGTAAATCTAAATTAGTGTCATGATAATTAAAATCAGATTTGTGAAATTGTAATAGAATTATTGTAGATTTAAGTAACATGTGGAACCTTTTCTATTATTTATTTAATGTCTTTAAAACCGGAAATACATTCTATGTGCAGTCGAGACAGAATAGTAAAGTTGCTATTTAAAATGAATATCAATCAATGCTATATAATAAAATCAACAAAACTCTCAATATTTACCCACTTATCAAAATTAAATGTAAAAAAAAATGTTTAGTTGGCTTTTGGGTCTAACGCATGAAGAAGCCGAAGAACTACTATCATTTACATAATTAGTTTACTTGCAAATGTTTCTTGCTAAAATATAATATTATCAAACCACACTTAAATTCTATACATGCATATCACTCAACATGACATTAACTCACGCTTGCTTAGCAGCGTTTCATTATTAGATAAGCTATTTTTCCATTGTTGCATATTACGATTTATGTGTTAAATTTTTCAAACAAAAAGCTTAGTGTTGTCCGGCGGTGAGTGGTAGTGGCTGTAACACAGTTATTAACTACAGCAGTCACTAATGCTCATGTAATTATAATTTTGCTAGTAATTCGGCTAGCTAATATAATATAATAATAGTAATATAGCTATAATTACCATTCTAACATTTCTCTGTAAAATTGTATATGTATAAATAAATAAATAAATAAAATAAAAAAATAAATAAATCTAATTAAAATAAATTGAGATTGTACAATGTTATTAGTATTACTTTATAATTACTAGAATTATTGGTCGCTCTAAAATGGTCTTAAAGCAAATAAGGATCTGTAAAGTACTTCGGTTGTTACAACTGTGAATTATTTAAGACCACGTAATTAATTCAATGTATGACGTTAAAATCGTTATTTATTTATAATCTTGTTGGTGTTTCTAAATAAATAAATAATTAGAATTATTAGCGAATATAAAGTGTATGTACAAAATCGTAGATTAAGTACTTCGTTAAACTACGACTTCCTTCACTTGATTTATCGGCAGGTGAAGGAAGGCGATACCTTTATAAGTGCTTGTACGAGGTTGTGCAAGATTCATTATTCATTATTGCTTTTGAGATCGAGAAGTTATTATTGTTTCTGAGATCGTGAGATCTATCGTTATTGTCGCTAAGTGATAATTATTGTCTCTGAGAGCGTTGTCTCTGAGATTAATGTCATTACACATGTATATGTACATAGATTATTGTAAATCAGTATTAAAAACAACAAGAATCGAAGAAGTCGTCGTTTCATTTCATAGTGTCGGTCGTGTTGTGAAAATACATACAAATGGAGGATAATGCCATTCGTGTGCTCTCTGCTCTACAGCCTCTACATATCTACTCTGACATATACACTAATATAGACACGCTGCAGCATTTACAAACAAATGTAATCTTTCAAAAGAATCGAGTATGCTTATTGTTTATCAGAACATGGTCTCTCAAGTCTTGTTTATAATGAAACTAATTATTTAGTGAAAATTTGTATCAAAGCCAGAGATGCAAAGTTTGTCGGTGAAATTAGGGTTCGTTTTACACAATGACCATCATATGCTGCCTGTTGTGCTACATCGATTACAACTTACAATTCAAGTGTTTTGCAGTATGTTGTTCACAGAATTATTTTTGATATAGATGCAAACGCTAATTTAAAAATCTCTAAGCGCATACTCAATGTTTGTAGGTAATATATATATATATGTACTAAAATTCAGTTATAACGATATAGTTACTCACCTAGCCTTTATAGGCATAGGAATTAAACATTAATCAAAGCCATGATACTATTCAGCGTAAACTCTATATTTCTAGCTACTCTATACTATACAAAAATGTTGTTAACACGACAAAGATACACATCTAGCCCATGAGAAATGAAACTTTCATCCGATACTGTGAGACTAAACATCTGAACCCAAACCTGATGTTTGTAGCTATTATGAATACTAAAGTTCAGTTATCATGATACAGCGACTCATCTGTTCCATAAAATGAAACGTTGATCTGATTCTATGAGACTAGACCTCGGATTGCAAAGTTGATGTTTCTAGCGATTATCAGTACTAAAATTTTGTTATAAGTATACAGCTACTCACTTGGTCTATGAGAAATGATACTCTCATCTGATACGACAAGAGTCAACCTCAGAGCGCAAACTGTTTCTAGCTATTATCAATATTAAAATTCTTTTATCACGAAATAGCTCTCATCTGGTCCTTAAGACATGAAACATTGAGCTGACACTATGACACTAACTAAGCCTTTGAGTGCAAACTCGATGTTTCTAACTATTATCTATACTAAGATTCAGTTATCATAAATACTGTCTTCATCAAACTTAAAATTGAAACCTTGCTCCTACTCTGGGAGACTAAACATCGAAGCACAAACTAGATGTTTGTATCTATTATCTAGACTATGATCCAGTTACCACAATACTACTCCTCATTAGAATTTTGAGAAATTATACCTTGATCGAGCACTAAGGGGTTAAATATTTGAGCACATATTCGATTTTTCCGTATATTACGTATACACATTTAGGTTTAGTTATACTGTTGTTGACGTAGTATGACCTTGAGAAACTATAATTTATTTTAGTAATATAGCATCAAATATATCAAAAAGTAGAAAATTAATAAAAAGGAAATATTGTAATATTTTTTATAAAAGTATCAAAGTCGTTTAAAGTGCGCTATAACCCCCCCGTTTATCAGTTGTCGTGTCTGCGTGCGTGAGCTGTACGTGTCTAGTAGAACTCAATGGCAAAATTGAACCGCGAAAAATTGAGAGCGCGTCCTTAACAAAGCCGCGTAATGGATTAAATATAATTTTTGTTTTTCTCTTGATAATAAGGTCAAATATTAAGAACCTATTTATTTAATCGATTTAGAACCAGAAACGACTACTGAGTGTTCTGTAAAAATATTGCTAGCGATTAACCAATCGCGCGGTATATTACGATATATTGTATATGGAAGAGCAAATAACCAAATGTATAAATATTTTAAAATAATAAAATATATAAAGATCTTAGATTATATTTAGTAGGATTGCCATAAATTCAGCGTAGATAAGAGAAGTCTGTGATTCTTTGAAAAAAATCGTAATACTTTCCGTTGTATTATAACACATTACAAAACAAAAAAACATTGAAAATGATACTTGAAAGTTACTAAATTATTATAAAATAGCGGGCCCGGCAGACGGTGTCCCGCTCCGATTATAAAAAAAAAAAAATTGATAAATTATATACCAAAATTTTCGTCATGAAACACTTTATCCACTGGTGAAAACTGCATTAAAATTCCATTCTGTAGTTTTTTAGTTTATCGCGAACAGACAGACAGACAGACGCGGTAGGGGACTTTGTTTTATATCATGTAAATGTGAAGTATGAGAATATCATTTTAAAATATAAATAAATTGTTGCTTTTGAAGTCAGATTGCCCTTAATCTACAGAGTTGCTAAACTGGCATCACTGTCGGTGCAGCTGTAATCAGACAGTTTCTCTCTCTACAGTAATTTCACTGACAGGGATTTTATGACTGGTACCTGATGTCGCATATTAATATACGGCGTCAACCACCTGCGCCTCTAGCACCCAGGGAAGGGAGTTAGCGAGCGCCATGGCCGCCACCGAGGACACCGTCCGGTATCCTCGTATCACCCTTAGCGCCACGGTGCGCTGCGTACTTCCACTGGGAAGGCGCGGGAAGGGCGACCACCCACAACGGCGCCCCGTAGATGGCCACGAAGCATACGAAACCCATATAGAGGCGGCAGCAGGCGGCACCGGCCCCACTTTGTTGGGGAGCAGTCGTCCGGGCCCCGCGGGCCCCCTGACTATGCGAGGTCCGAGCCTCTTAAAATGGGACTCAAACCGCCACCGTCCGTCCAGGGTGAGACCCAGATAGTTCATCTGAGCCCCGACTCTGACCCGGATGCCTTCCAACATAAATGTGGGCCCCCGGAGGTGGCCCTCTCTGAGGCTCGTAAAGCATTAGAGCCTCAGTCTTATCGAGGGCAACCTGCAGGCCCAACCTTCTGATGCGCCCGACCACGAGGGTAACGGCCTCCGTGGCCAGGCGCATCAATATCTTTGTCCCTGTGGAACCCCGCAGGCCGAGTGGCGGCGGACCATTCGTTCCATTGCATCCACGAAGGCGACCTCTCTCCCGTCCAGACACGCCTCGTACATGCGTGACAAATTAATTGTAATTGAACAGTATTTAATCTGTTAAGATATTGTATTAATCGAAATTACATGGAATTTTTTATAGTAATGGAGTTAATGTGTTGTAATATTAAATGTAGTTTATAGATTACGTTATAATAGGAAGTATGTTATAATACTACAGTTGTTGTGAGCATTGAGCATGCCGCAGCAGTACGTTCGTGTCACACACATACACACACACACAGAGCAATGAGCGTTTATACTCGTACAATATTGAGAATAACGCGACGTCGATGTTCGCTTTCGTGTGCACTAGTATCTTTATATAAGGTACTTTGTGGTAGTATCTGCGCAGGAGGCGCTGGTGTTGGTCGCGTGTGTGCGTTTGACGTCTTATGTGTACCGAAATATTCTTTGTTTGATAACAAATACTGTTTACATATTGAGAATGAATATGACATAAACATAGTGATTTGTTAAGTAATGGAGTGGGTAAAAGGGTTGGGGAAAGCTGGGATAGTGGAGCGTAGCACCCGCGACCGCAACCTGGAGGTCGCGGAGGACAGACGGAGGCAGGAACCTGTCGTGGGCCGGGATCTGCTAGAGAACGCAGAGGAGCGTCGGCAGCGTTGGCGCAGCATATACATCATCTACTTTACGATGTTTCAAATGTCCCTAGGGTTCAGTATCGTGCTAACCGGCGTCTGGCCCTATCTCGACAAGGTGAGTGTTCAGTAAGTGCCTTGAGAAGCGTTGCTATTATTGCACGCAGTAAAGTGAACTCTGCACTATACTTTACATAGAGTTGACTCATTGTTTCACTGATAGATCTACAATAGAAATACACTGTAATAACATTAATGATTCTTATATTACAGTGTATATATCACAGGAACTACTGGTCCGATTTGAAAAATTCTTTCAGAGTTAGATAGCTCACGCTAAGACCAATAGGAGCGTAGCACCAATGAAGAATGTTTCAAAATCGGGTACTTTTTCCTCTTGAGAGCTTCCGCCGCGTGTTAGCGTTAGCACAAAGTAACTATTCCACGCGAACGAAGTCACGGGCAGAGGCTAGTATTGTATATATTAAATAATCCGCCACGTCTAAAACACTTGACGTCTTAAACGGATTGACGGAATTTCACGTTCGAATAGCCGAAGTTCGAATAATCCGCCACGTCTAAAACACTTGACGTCTTAAACGGATTGACGGAATTTCACGTTCGAATAGCTCTATTCAGCTATAGACCGATGCTGGCTGATTTATGGGGCCACAGTTACACGGTAGCAACACGACCAACGATTTTCCCTATTTACTTCTAATATTGTCCAAATTATAGTCCATCCAAGGAGGCGTAAAGAGGTATTTTATTAGACCGACATGAAGTGAACGCTTTCCGCTGGTATCTGCCTCCGAGGGTCGCCTTGACTTCGAACTGTAGTTATTATCACGTGCTGTATATTTTTTTTTACGAGTTATGTATATCTTTACAACTGGTGTTAATTTATTAGTATAAACATGATTCGGACAAACGCTTTGTAATATAAACTATGAAATGATGACGCTTCAAAAAAACGCAT
This sequence comes from Antheraea pernyi, assembly GCA_015888305.1. Taxonomy (NCBI): domain Eukaryota; kingdom Metazoa; phylum Arthropoda; class Insecta; order Lepidoptera; family Saturniidae; genus Antheraea; species Antheraea pernyi. Next base: position 2,074,745 of record MU158811.1, on the reverse strand, counting down.
TATTAAGAAAAGTTTGCTCGGTTGTAAAGGCTTTTTCTAAGTCCGCCGCCCACTAGCTACCACCCTCAAGTTGAAAATCTGTCGCCAAGTACGTGTGGGTGTGTTCCGGCAGCTGCACAACTGCACTCGAGAGACAGCCCCCACTAGGCTTAGCGTGTTTACCATCTTAGAGCAAGGCGTCATTTAACAGCAGATAAGATTGTGGTTAAACGCTAAAACCTATAAATTATAAAAATGTGCGTAAATATAAACGGTATGTATTGTGCTAACTGGAATCAGTAGAACATGTAGAATTGCGAGCGCGCGCGCTTCATACTCCAATGTACCTCGTAAACAGTGCCGCAACAAATAGCTACACTCAATTCTAAGTACATGACAGTATCCAAGCTACCGAATGATGTAGGACGTTAACATATTTACATTAGCCGCATTTCAATACAAAATCATTTAAATACAAAATAACAGTTAAGGTGTCGCCTCGTGCCCGCCAGACCTGTTAAAATTATAATAATGTAATGAATCTAGAGCGTCCCACTCATTATATTTTAAATACATTTTACAATAAACCCGCAATTAGTAATAACACTTGCGGAAGTAAACAAATAATTTATACTTATTTTTGTTAAATTGTACGGTGGCATAACTACGTCATTAACATTTTATAGTTGGAGCCTGGTGCACAGAAAGAAGTATTAGGTTGGGCCGTAGGAGCCAACCCGCTGGGCCAGCTGCTGTTCTCCCCACTACTGGGCCTATGGGCAAACCGGACTGGCTCCTCCCGTGCGCCCCTGCTCTCCACCCTCGCGCTGTTCGTGCTCGCCAGTTTGCTCTACTCTCATCTGCACCTGACTCGCCCTTATGCGAAGTACTGGATGATATTCGCAAGATTCCTTGTCGGAGTCAGCTCAGGTGCATCTCAGATCACTTAAGTTCGTCAGTGTTACGGATTTCGCGAGAATCAATACGTTAAAATATCCTTACGCTTTATTTTTGTTACAATATTGGCTGAGTGCCCGATTTCGTAAGCTTTTGTAACGTTTGAAGTAAAATGATTAGGGACGTGATTAGAGTACTTGTATACTTCATTAAAACGGGAGAGAGTCGCCTAGAGCTGGCCGTGTGAAAAGCAACCGCCACAAAAGTCCACGCCCGCAACACGAAGTGTCTGAATATCAATTAAGCGCCTTCTACATTTTTCTACAAACTGTATTAAATTGAGATATATTTATTCCGTGAGTCAATTTTCATAAAATAGCCCTTATATATTGTTCCAAGCGGTGGTCAAGTCACGTGCGAAAACCGTATCCAAAACTGATCTATTAGTTTTGTGAAAACGCTAAAGTTTTTTATAAATATACTTACTATATTATGTTACAGTTCGTTCATTGCCCACAGTCAGTTTTTTTGCGGGTGTCAAAGTCGTTTGCAAAGTCGTTTGGTATTGTTTTGATGGTTATTTTTGTCAAGGAGTTACTAAGAAATACGGTATATATTGCAGAGTGTTTAGGGCTCTAATTTTCATAGTTTGAAAACTGTTGCGCTATTGTACATAGGCTTGTGTTTTATGGCGAGATATTTGTTTTCCGACATTTATACACATTACATAAAATAATTAAAGTGTATGAATAAGGGCCGTTCAAGTATTATGTAAGCAGAATTTTCTTGTTCTTACCCCCCCCCCCCTCCAATGCTTACGTAAACATTTATAAAGGTATTTTGAAATCTGTTCTGGTTAAATAAATAAATATTGCTAACGTAGTCACCACCGAGACCCCAATCCTCTATGTCATCAAAGATAAGCAAATCCTGCCCCCCCCCACCCGCTTTCCCTGATCAATACTTACGTAATAGTTGAAAGGCCGCATATGAAATATGAATATGAGAAGTTAGTTAATGTGTAGGTTATCTTTAAGGTCTGAGCCGATGCCGACAATGATATTCATTAAGAGCACAAGCAGAGTTATTTGGTTTTAATTCAATTGTCGTTCAGTTTATAGGTATTGATGGAGCTGGTGTAAAATTGTTATTTTAAATATCTTCCAAGCAGTGAATGAACGATAAAATATGTTAACATAAATTCACTATGCAATAGTGCCCACGATAAGATAACGATGTAAGTAAAAATAAAATAGGTCAAATTTTTTGGATACTCCCTAAACTTTATGAAGAATTACTGAACACAATGGTCCGTAACGCGGCACCGTCACCCATCTCCCATCACGCATCGTACTGTCATCTACATCAGGTTGGCAGATCACCATAACGTAACAACAGCTCCTGTTCTGACACAATTGGATTCGTTTATAATTACATATGTAATATCAGTTTAATCGTAATATATGTAGTGGTAATCATAAGAGGCTTATAATATATCGATTTTATTTTAAACAGTATGTATCCTCTTGGAATGTATCCGTCTTAGTTAGAATTCCATTGTTTGAGATGCGATATATGACCATATTTTCCTCAAGGTTCCGCACGCTGTAAATAATGGTTTCTTTTTTCGGCAGACTCTTAGTTCTTACCTCTTTCTTCTTTTTTTGCTTTCGTTTATTTTCTTAGTTATTTCCAAAACCGCTGTGATTGTGAGCAATCGAATCAAATCGACCATAGTTTATTTTTACATTCAATAAGACCAAAGAGAATATATATATTAGAACATAATATTAGGTCTTTACCTATGAAATTGCCGTTTTGTATGAAAAAATTTAAACGAAATTTTGTCATGTATTTTTTATTTGTATTAATCGAAGTAATCACCCATGCAATCAATGCATCTTTGCCAACGCAGTGGCAGTTTATTGATGCCCTTCTTAAAGAAATCAGCTGGACGGAAGGCAACAAATTCTTCAAATGCATTTTATACTGCCTCTCGGGTATTGATTTTTTTTCCCGCCAAGGAGTTATCCAAATTCTGGAAAAAGTAGTAGTCTGTAGGCGCAAGGTCTGGTGAGTAGGGCGGATGACAAAGAACTTTCAATCCCAGTTCTTGCAACTTGGAGACCGTCTGCTGTGCAGTATGAGGTCGCGCGTTGTCGTGCAGGAGCAGCGGAGACGAGCGATTAACCAATGCTGGTTGGAGATGTGCCAGCTTCTCCATCATTGTGTTCAGTTCTTCACAGTACACATCTGCAGTAATGCTCACCCCGTTTGGTAAGAAACTGTGATGAATCACACTGGCGCTAGAACACCAAACAGTGACCATCACTTTTCTAGGGGTAAGTTTTCATTTAGGGCATTGTTTAGGAGCTGAACTAGGATCCAACCAACTTACTGAGCGCTTGCGGTTATCAAACAGAATCCATTTTTCATCGCAGGTAACAATGCGGTTGAAAAAATTCCTTCATTTGTGTGTCTGTTGAGCAGTGCCAGGCACGTCTCGATGCGTACTTCGCGCTGGCGATCATTGAGCTCGTGGGGCACCCATTTGGCAAGCTTTTTTACCTTGCCAATTTGACACAAATGGACCAATATTGTTTTGACGCTAACGTCGAAAACTGCTACTAATTCAACTGTAGATTGTGTATCATCGGCTTCCATAATCGCCTTTAATTCGTCATTGTCGACCAAAGTCTTCGGACGAC
>MU158811.1:2013609-2070739 GCA_015888305.1 Antheraea pernyi | reverse complement strand
ATATATATATATATATATAGATCTGCGTAGTGTATGTACGCGCATAACTTCAGAACGCCGCGCCGGTAACAAATTAGATAATTCTTTTTTTTGTGTTCATTATTACCACTAAATACAAAATAATATGTAAAAATCGATCAATTAAATAAAGGTTTTTTAAATAAGATTTTAGTGACAAGGGAGCATTAACACGCAAACCTATTAAAAAAAAAGTAACACAAAAAGTTTTTTTTGTGTGTTTGTTATTGCCACGGCAAGGTTTGTAAATTAAAAAAAATCGATCAATTAAATAAAAGTTTTTTTTATTAAGATTCCGGCGATGAGGGGGTGGGGTGCATCAACATCCAAACCTATTAAAAAAAAGTAACAGAAATAGTTTTGATTGATATAATTTGTTTTAAGATCCAGAAACACTATTGGACGCGGCTGGCGGACGTTGTTTTGATAATAGTTTAGAGGACTGTAGCGACACACGTACCTACAGAAAACGTGATATGTGAACGGCACAGAAACGTGAGCACCACAAAAGTCCAAGATTAGTCTGATTAAAAGCGCGACTACTAAAAACTCGCCGGCCGGGTGGCGGCTACATGCTACCTGGGTGCTCTTGTAAACTCATTGATAGACCGCTCACAAAATATGGCGAAACATTACTATCTTAACTTATTGTCTTTTTCAGTTTATTGCCCAAACATTGCTTTCGTTTCCTAGATTTAATTTTGTTTTATAACTCCATAATTATTTGTATTGTCGATTCACTTATTTATTTGCACATGATGTATTTTTGCGTTAGTTAAATACACCTGTTGGGTTCAATAAAGGGGATTCGTTATCCAGCTGCCAAATCGGCAATTAGTCTAGCTACTGGTCTTATTTCATTTTCACCAAGTTTTTTTTAATCACAACTTCAAAGGAAGAATTAATATTAAAAGTGTAAAAATATTGGTGTGAATTACAATAATCATGCTTGGTTGAGCAAACGAGCCAGTTTAGCAGCAAAAAATAAGGATGTAGACGGTTTAAATGTATATATTCAGAGTAAAATTGATGGACACATACATTCATTTAAGTTGATCGATTCCATTATCGGTACAATTGAAGTAGCCTAGTAGTATCCAACTGAATTTCTAAATTCATTCGATTTGCCAGGATTACCAGTACACAATTTGCTGTTAAAGGTTGGTTCGGTGATAATTATGTTACGTAATCTTTTTTTTTTTTAATGCGGAATTCCTTATGCATACACCACACTCTCGGGGGAGAGAGTGAGTTATGTCCCTCTCGCACGGACTAAAACCCCACGGTGTACGTGTATAGTTGAGGCGACACGAGATCTCTATAGACTTCATCGTGCCGCCCTAGCAGTTGGCCCAGCAGCAAAAGCGCCGCCGCCGGGCCCCGTCTTTTTAGGAGACAGTCGTGTACACACCGACCATCTCCTCCGTCCGCCGGACCTGTGCAATGGGAATATGGGCCCCCTCGACCCATTTTCCCTAGTCCTGTTACGGTGGGAGGAGGCGGACAAACTGCCGCCTTCTCCTACCTGTCCTCCGTTGGCGGAGACAGTCACTTTGAGGGTCCTCCTTACGGAACCTCTCCGCCGCCTCTTTCTGCGAGACGACTTCCTCGCAGAAGGAGGCCACACACACTCCACACATCCTCGCCACCGAGCAGGGCCGCGACCACGCATGTGATACATTACATATGTATATAATTTTTATGTACAGTAATATTATTAAACGTAATAAATACCCTTCTTTATCCTCCAACTAAACAGGTGAAGTAGTTGCTATATTAGAAGCTATCAAATTTGTACTATCACATAAATTAGATCAAACTATCATATTGACAGATTCCCAGAGTTACTTACATACTATTCAGTACAGTCCGATTTTTTCTATGGTAGAGCCCCCAGTTCTCATAATTATTAAATTCCATTTGTATCAACGTCATTGTTTAGGATTTTATGTAGTTCTGGCATGGATACCAGGACATAGTGGGAACCAGGGTAATGAAGCTGTTGATCTTCTTGCTAAAGAAGCTATCCAGACTGGATATTTTGATCACTATAATACCTATGTTCAGTATTTATTCTCTCCAAATAAGACTGATTTGTTTGCATCATAGAACTCAAACTGGTATGCAACCAACCAAATCAATGGCAAATCATATGGTTCCGGATATATTCAGGATAACATTCCGGGTAAGCCATGGCTTTATAAGTTTCGTAACTATTACATATTGCTGCATCTACTATCTGTAGACTGACGAACTATCAGTAAAGGTGTGCTCTTCAGTCCATCTTGCAGAGCTCAGAATCAGGAACAACTCAATATGTAAATGTGGGTTGGATGAAGGCACTCTAGAACACATTTATTTCAATTGCACCAATTTTGTATTGTATTGTATGATATTTTACTTAACAATATACTATGTTCGTCAAATTTTAACAAAAGAACAATGGTGTTTATTTTTTCCTTTTGCGAAAACTATGGCTAATTAAAAAAAATTGAATATTAAAAAGTTGAAGTTAGTGAGTTTGGATGTTCGGGGCAATATCCGGTACTACTAATCCGATAATGTTTTTCATTTATATGTGTGTATATGTTGTGTGTCATTCATGTAATAGTGTGTGTAATGTACATTTTAATTAACATAATGCGTTTTAAATGTATTTTATATTTAAAAAATAGCTATGTGCACCTCTCCTCCATATAAACTTTTACTATGCCAAATATCACGTTCATCCGTGCGTGCAATTCGCTTAAAAAGGGGTACAAAGTTTTCGATTTACGTATTAATATATAGATTATTTTACATAACTATTTTAGATCGATTTTTTTAACTGAGATTTTCATCTTTTATAGCGATTTTAAGTTATAATCCACAAGTAAAGAACGGTTGAGCAGTAAAGAGTAGGTGTGTAATGGTTTCAGCGAACATAGCAGTAGCTCGGTCGTACTTGTCGGCGGCTACTCTCGTGGAGGAGCGCACGCGCGCCGTCGCGATCGTGTCGCTGGCGCAGGTGCTCGGGTTCGTGGTGGGCCCCGCGCTGCAGGCGGCGGCGACCCCCCTGGGCCCCGGCGCCCCCTACCCCCCCATCGGGGAGCCCGTGACGCTGATGCGCCTCGACATGTACACGGCGGCGGGGTGGGTGAACGCGCTGCTGGGCACACTCAACTTCCTCCTGTTCCTACCAGGGGTCTTTATTGAGAGGAAGGTGGCCGCCAGGGAGGCGATGATCTCGCACGGGAAACATTCAGGTCAAACATGCACTTCAGTATCGTGTTTTCTTCGTTATTGGAAACTAAATAAAATTAATAATTTATCACAATTAATTTTAACCGACCATGAACATGTTTTCGTTAAAGTTGATTCGTCAATTAGATTATCATTGTTGCTTCTAATATTCCAAATAATGGATTTTTATTAGTATCGTTACAATTTCCAGAGAAGGAAGCTTTAGACGCACTGAAACCAGACCTGATCAGCAGTTGGACGCTAGTGGGTGCATTCTTCGTGCTCGTGTTCAACTTCGTATTGTTGGAGACGCTGGCGACGTCGCTGACGATGGACCAGTTCGCGTGGAGTAAGCGGCGCGCGCTCGAGTACATGGGCGCACTGATGAGTGCGGGCGCCGTCATCGCCTGTATCACCTTCGCCCTTATTGGACCTTTAACTAAATTCTTTGAGGAACGGTGAGTTGTCTTTGTCTAGTGTCTCTGATTAGGTTTTAAGCAATTGTTGGCTCAATAACTAAACGTAAAATAACGTAATGTCCGCAGGGCGTTGTTGTTGTGGGGCGGGTTTCTGCCGACAGGTGTGGCGTCAGTGCTGTGTATCCCGTGGGGTCCGGGCCCCCCGCCCCTCGCGGCGGCGGCGGGCGCGGGCAGTGCGGAGGAGGCGGGCGGGGGGTGCCCGCAGGAGGCGCAGGCGTGGTGCGCGGGGTCGCGCGGTATGAGCGTGACGCAGTTCCTGGTCGGGTACGCGTGCATCTCGGTGGGGTACTCGCTCGGCGTGACGCTCATCCAGACGATATTCTCGAAGGTGCTGGGTCCGCGGCCACAGGGCGTGTGGATGGGCGTGCTGACGAGCGCGGGGTGCGTGTCGCGCGCGCTCGGCCCCGTGTTCGTGTCGGCGGTGTACGCGCGGCGCGGACCCGACGCCACGTTCGGCACGACCGCCGCGCTCACCTTCACCGCGCTCTTCGCGCTGCGCCTCGTGTACGCGCGCCTGCCCGCGCCCGCCCGCGCCCCCGCTCTCGCCCGCCCGCGACACCGAGATGCAGGCCTTCATCCCCGACACGTGATCGGCGACTCGTAATCCAACCGGACTTGAATTCCTTCGCGTCGTAAGAACATGTTATAATTGATAGTGTAATAAATTAAACACATGAAAAAAGCGTAACGCAGAGTCATGTTATTCGTACACGAGGGCGGATGTGTGAATCGTGTTACCGACGATACCGACTCTGATACATCAAGTACGTTTTACTGATGGCGATCTGGGGACTATTGATCAAATAATCGATTTTTAGATATGAAAACACTGGTAATTTCATTCGATATTAAACATGGAATCGATCCAGTGATACAGTCTGTATTTGAACCGCAGTTGAATTCTGAAGAATCATCAAGGCGGCAGTTTTCACACCCAAACGTTTTTTGTAGAATTGATTATATTTGATTCATGGCTATGACTAATGATGCCCGAATCTGATGGTAGGTGACATGCCCATCTATTACGGTCATACGGCGGATAGTATGGGTGTGTTCCTAATATTGTTCTTCATTAGTTTATACGATATATTCCTTATTTTTCTGTTTTATTGCGGTGATAGTTTCCTGTGTATATTTTAAATTAAACTGTCTATTGTTTAGTGCATGCTGTGGCGGGTTTTAAAGGCCAATGCGCCTATAACTGTTTGTATATATTTATCTATTGTATTTATTTGTGGCCCCATAGTGACCAATACACACTATAATCATTAATAAATAAATTATATACAAACAGTTATAGGCGCATTGGCCTTTAGATATTTATCTGAACAGCAAATGTGTACAATAATTATTTATTTCAAATTATTTGGAAATATTTTCGGGTTTGTTATGAGAAGCCACTGTGGTAAATCGAGATTAAGACCACTCACTCATACTCACAGATATTGTTTTACTGGACTCTCTTATCGTCAGCATATATATACATAAAGTAGTTCGTACATAGACAATAAGAAAGATAACTCATGTTGGTCATGAATTAGCTGTTAACATTATATTATTAAGTAATATTAAGCAATCTGTTATTAATGAAAATATTATTGTTAGGGGTTTTCACGCAATTAGTAATGTTTATGAGTTATATGTCCGAAATACATATAGAGAAGGTAGAGCCACGCTAAAGCTATTACTCGTTTTAGCATGAATGGGTCGGCTCGCCCGTCGTACTACTACCCGACCCACAGAAAACCGACGTGACGTGAAGTAAAAGTGCTTTTATTGTTGCCGTTCGGTCAGTGAGAGCGCCTGAGGCCCACCTCCCCTTACCCCCTCTCCCCTCCTCCCTCTTCTTCGAGTTCCCCCCAAACACAGGCTGGCAACGCACTTGCGACTACCCTGGTGTTGCTAGTGTCTATGGACGGTGGTGATCACTTATCATCAGGTGAGCCACCGGTTCGTTTGCCTCCTATAATATAATTAAAAAAAAAATTATAATAAAAAGGTAAAAACATTGCATTTTTTCAACGAATAGTCTTGTACAATGTTATAGTTTTAATTGTAAATAAAATAAGCGTGTTGGTGTTTGAGGACGGATCACTAGAATGAGTCCGAAGAGTTGATGACGATACGTTACAGACAGCACGAAGGGCGTTGACAACGTTTTTTTTTAAATTCGCGCCGACGAATTGGTAGGCACCGCTTGCTAGTAACGACCGTCCACTTGAATGTTTATAGTCGAATGTCATCTTTTTTTCATCGTTTCGACACTTAACATCCGATTAAATAACAATTGTGACTAATATCAACATATAATAATTATAAAAAGTTGATAATTATTATATTCGTTTGTAAATGTATATAAAAGTACTAGCTGTTACTCGCGGCTCCGCACGCGCTTTTTTAAAATGTATTCAGGAAATGTAAAATTATGAGTAGGGTAACATTACTGAAATGCTTTTTCAAAAATATTTGTAACTATGACACGCACGCCATCTACTGTAACATGTAACGTGTACATTAGATATATGAATACTAATAGATATCAAATGGGATTTATCATCTGCAACATACCTGGAACTTTAACCACCCTCAGTGCTCACTAACACTATATAAGAAAGGAATGAAAATTTTAAGCCATATATTATCGAACAATATGCCTTGCATATTTTATTATATAGATATAATATTATAATATTATCGATATAATTGAGTTATTCTTATACGTTGCTATAATCACTGAGTTATGTAGACGTAAACGCGGTAAATAAAACAAAATGGCCGCCAAATTGATGAAAAAGATGATATAATACAAATTACATACAAATATATGACTTTCAATTATGTATATTTATTCATGGAGTCCGGTACAGCGCACGTCTCACGCGTTTGTTTACAGTAAACAAGATATTTTTGATTAATTTCACACGGACGAATGCACAGGTAACAGTTCATCACTACATAGAGTCAAAACAAAGTCCTCTGGTCTGTCTGTTTATCTGTTCGCGATCAAGACAAAAACTACAAAACGGATTTTCATGCCGTTTTTACCAGTAGATAGAATGGTTCAGTTTAGGAGGTTTAAGTATAATTTATCAACGTTTTTTTTAATCAAACAAAATAGCTCAATAGTTAGTTATCTGCCTGTATCTCGTGAAAATCTGTCCAACCGATTTGGAGATGGCACTGTAGACGAAGTCTTGACTAACAAAATAAAATAGTCTAAGTTACTTCTTATATTGTGAGTTATCTGCCAGTGAAAGTCCCGTGAAAATCAGTTCAAGCATTTTGGATATTCCACTGCGGCCAAAGGCGAATAAAAAACCTAAATTACTTCTTATGAGGTCTGCTATCTACAAGTGAACACCCCGTTAAAATTGGTCCAACCATTTTGGAAATAGCAATGCGGACGAAGCCGCGGACAAATAAAATAGAATTTGTCAACCGCTATAATTTAGGCTATCTGCTAATAAAATTCCTGTTAAAGTATGTCCAGTCGTTTTTTGAGATTACCCGACACAAATAAACAAACACAAAATATAATAATATAAAAAAACAGACGAAATATAAAAAAAATTTTTTTTTTGGTTATTTGTAGCCATATCCTATCATCAAAAAGTTGTTATTTTAATTTTACATACACACTCTTTATTTTTATAATACGTAATAGATTACAAATAAAAAAATGGAAACAAAACTAACGTAGAATAAACTTTTTGAACTAAGAACTTTGAAATAGGAACACAACATATACTTTGAAAATGTTTGCGATTGAAACTTACCACGTTACCATGGCAAGCTCGGCAGCTTATAAAGTATAATACTAACGCTAACACGCAGCTAAACCTATCAAAAGGACAAAATTGTCCGATTTTGAAACATTCTTCATTGGTGCTTCGTTAATAAAGCCTTCCTCGATAAATGAGCTATCTAAAACCGAGAGCTTTTCTCAAATCGGACCTGTAGTTCCTGAGATTAGCGCGTACAACAATACAAACAAACAAACACTTCAGCTTTATATATTAGTATAGAATCATAGATTGTCATGTCGTGTGAGCAATGCGTCTGCGCCAGCTGCTAGCACCGAATTATTCATAGGTTGTGTAAATAAAACCGGTTGTCTGTGTGTTTGTCCTCGCGGGCAACATTCTATATAATATATTTAACTTTAAGTTATTCACGGATTCAGGGTTTACGCTAAATATAAAATTATTTTATGTATTTACATAATCATATTCCTCGTGTTTACTTAAAATAATTTCCTATTATAATACTGTTGACATTGTGTACTGAGTATAAATAATTATATAGGTTTACGTACATTTCAGTTCATGCAACTTGCAATAAAATAATCTCTGTAAGGTCTTTATGAGGGAAGGCAGGGACTGTGTAACGTATGCTAGTGCCAGATTAGTGCTCAGCTCCGGCCAACTATATCTCTCCCTGCTTCAGTTCTAAATTGCGTTACCTGTGTTAATTATAGTTTCATAACATGAAATATCATTATCAAATACTTTTATAAAATAAAATACAAAGAAAGAGGTGATGTGTTTCAATTTACAATTTGATATATAATATATATGTTCCTAAAGAGTATTTTAAATTAATAGTATTTTCAGTGAATATTAAGACGTTTTGACAGCTATATCATTAATTCATTACCATAAAATAATAATGAAATAACGTTCAACAATCGTCTACGCTGGACATTGTATGTTAATTGTTTTAATCTCCAAACTATCTTATTTTAATATTATATTGTTTTGCTTTTAGGAGGATTATTGTATAACAATTTTGGACGTAAAATTTATACACAGTTTTTATTTTTATTTTTGTAGTTTTATCTTATTATTATAAATGCGTTTAGTTTATCTGAAAAAAATACCCCTATGGGTAAGAAAGAGTACTAAAGTACTAAGAAAGTAACGTTCTTTAATGACTTCTATTATTACCTATTATAATCTGTTTTTGATTGTTATTGTAATTGAATGAGGGCGAAGTCTCAGGCGGTTACTAGTTATTAGCATAATTAATTCAAAATCCATATAAAGCAGTTTTACTTGAAACTTTAACGAAGTAAAGTGAATATAAGAAATGATAATGATTGTTCGTTCCGGCCATCACCATATATCTTTATTAAAACAAATTGAACAGCTTATAAAATATAATATCGTTTACACCATTGGAACTGATATATAATGTCTGTTTGATTATTAAATTTTACATTAAGGAAAAAATATCTTGAGTAAACCTAACCTAAAAGTATTAAAGTATACAAGATGTTAATGTAACTTCTGTAATTTGTCCCCTGCAGCGCCCATAGAAACATTAAACTATGACATTTTTTAATCGTATGCTTATAATATTCATCTAGTAAGTACATTATTATACTTTTATTTTGATGATCTGGTTAATGATTATTGTCAATAATTGATTCCATCATATTAATAATTGATGATTTGAATGGAGTTTGGAGTTATGTAAGTATAATGCTCTTTTTAATGAATAAATCAAAGACTACAAATAGATAAGATTTAGTGTAATGCAAATCTTATGCTCTAGTACAGTGGTCGGTAAACCGTGGCTAGCGAATCCTAATAATTACGAGACATTGCTAACAAAAGCAAAGCTTAAATTATAATAGAAGTCTCTTTGTATAGTTTATTACAGAATGTGTGATTTGATTAAAGGCGTTACTTTGCGGAAATCATCATTAAATATTATAGTGCTAATATTTTCGTTTATGTGTGACTCTCTACACAGCTTCATTGAATTGAAGCTGTGAAGACCCTGCCAGGTCAATAGCGTAGTCAGTTCGAGAAAAAAAGTGACTCTCTATGTTTAGGAGTTTGCAGACCATTGCTCTAGTATGAACAGTAAAAACCACCATTAGTTTTGAAAACGTAATGCTGTAGAGACTTGAATCTAAGTTGAATCGCAGGCGAAGTGTCGGAACACCAATGGCAAGATTAAGTGAATAACATCAAAAATCTTGTAGGGAAGTACTTAAAAAAACTGGTATATTAATATAATGTAGCTAAAGTGAGGAGGGTTATGCCCTGAAGTGGGTGGAAGAGAGCTGTCCACGATAATGATAAGTAAGTAATCATAGATTGGTAAGTACGTCTCAAACAAGTGACAAAATATTTAAATAAAAAACATGCATATACAGAACAGACAGATACACACCGCAAAAAATACTCGATCCACCGAGTGAATGTAAGACTGATAGTGCAATAGAGCGTCATTCGCGTTGTGACTAGTGTGCGAGGAACTGCATACATCTGGTATATTGCCCCTTGTGGTCCCGAATCAAGTGTCAGCGGAGAGTACTGGTGGGGCGGAGGGCGTCGGCGGAGCGAGTCCCGGGGGCGCGGGGGCGGCGGGTCGCATGCGCTCTGCGTCCTGCACGCCGCACGGGAGGGTCACGCGCCGGGTCTCCGGCACGAGCAGCACCGCGAGCGCGGCGGTGCCGGAGCACGCGCCGTACAGCAGCGCTTGGATGTACAGGCTCTATACAAACACGAACAGATAATAAACCTCATCCTGCTAGGACTGGATAAGGATTTTGTTACGAGCTTGGTTACCCATTTACGTATATGAGAAATATACGTTATAAGCTTTTGGACAACGAATTAAAGTAATCGAAGCCCTGTCACGATCACTAGAAGAAAGTAATATGTTGAAGGTTGTAGTGCCCATTTATTGTGATAGCTTTTAGAGGTAATTTAGCTGGGACTGGCATGGGTTAAATAGCATCATGACGGTGTTCATAATGTAGATTGTGAATCATTTGAGCTCGTAGTATGTTCTGCCAGATGACTAGCTACATTGTCTAGTTTGTTTAGCAGGTTTAACTGATATGTTGACGTATTAATTTGTTTGTCTGACATGTTTATTGATATAGTTTACATTCTTCTCAATACTTAATGTTTTAATTTTTAATAGGAGTGAAATTTATATTGCAGGAGTAGAAAATATTAATGTGGTACCAGGAGTGGAGTCTGTGGAGCGAGAATTGAGCCAATCCTGCCGACGAGTGAACAGGCGGCAAGTGCGGAGCTTCGCGTGCTCGTCGGGAAGAGCTCAGCGGTCAATACATATATCGAATTAAAAGCGAATGTAATCGCAAGCTTGCCCACGAAGAATAGCCCCAGTCCGGTGCCGGTGTGAGCTGAAACATAGTGCTAGGGTATTTATTGTAGCTTACTTGGCAAACTACAACAGCTATGCTCAAGTTGATGACGAAATTTCGATTTATTTTGGCAGCTGCAACTTTGGAGCCAATAATATTCCTCCTATATTTCCATGACCTACCGTACCGTACACTAAATCTTTAAAGAATAAAAAACGAAAACGTGTGCCATTACTTCAACTCTCAAACACTTAAAAGCACTTCAGTCTATTAAGGACGCGTTCTCAATTTTTCGCGGTTCAATTTTGGCATCGCGACTTACTGTAGTCGACGCATTATGAACTGAGGCTTCGGGTCATAAATCATATTTATCCCTCTGTCTCGCACGCACTTACGGGTCTTATGGAGAAGTGTAGTGATGTGCGTAAGAATTGTAGAGGTACATATCGATAACAGGATAGGTACGATCGATATGCTAAATTTAGTTAAGTATTAATAGCTATCATTTTTCGCTATCTGAAAATAAAAGTTTTTAATTTGTAAGATAAAATGTTTGTTTCGGCATAATCATAGAGAAACTGTATAGATCGTAATGTGGCTCGGAAAAGGGCCGTTTTTATCTTTTCTAGAGATATTTCCTAGTTCTTCAAAAATCCTCATCCGTATCTTCCCCATCTGTAGCATCTTCCTGTAGGTTAAATATGCTATTGACCTAGCAATGTCTTAACAGCTTCACCGGACTACTAAGGCGAGCGCTTAAGGCACTCAACCGATTTTATTTGACAACTAGCTCAAGGGTGCACGGCCCATCTCGGCTTGGGCTGTTGCCTGATACATGCAATTCGCGACCTAGCTGAGCTAACCTAAGCGAAGTTAACTATTCATACATATATGAGTTGTTGAAACATATATGTGTACCAGGCATACATAACTCAACAACTCTTATATATATTTCGTATCGGATAATTTTCTAAATTATTCAGTTTGATAAGGAAAAAAATTAAACCCTTCCACTTGCATAATCGTGTATGCGTGCACGTGTGTGGAAGTGACATGTGTAATGTTGTCGCAGTTATGTAAGATTTTGTGTCACTGTATCGTGCGAGCAGCGCACTCAAGGGCTCCACGTCGAGGGAACGGACCTAGGCTTGAGCTGCTGCCGAGGGGGCCTAGTCTGGTGTGCGGGAGCGAAATTTACCCCTAAACCACGGCGGCGTAATCTGTGGTTACGCGGGCGTGGGCGTGAACACGTTCTGTTTGGAGAGACAGGCCACTACCGTTATTTTATAGGGAAGATCGGTAAAAATATGTCGTGGACATCTTTTGTGTCGTTGTAGCGTTGGGTACGGGCTCGTATTTTGCGGCGGATGCCACTAACGGACTGGGATGATTCGCGGCTTTTGAAGTAACTACTAGTAAGTTAATGTATGTAAATAAAGTACATTTAATGCAATATCACACAGAAATGCCACCCACCCATGGTGTCGTGTAAAATTTATTGAAAATTGTATCATGAGTTGCGATCAATCAATCTAACATATGGGGTCCCTCAAGGCAGTGTTTTGAGTCCTACCTTATTTCTTATCTACTTAAATAATCTTTGTGAGCTCTCTATTACTAACGCAAAAATCATAACTTATGCTGAATTTGCTTCACATGTAGTTATGAAGTGGCTGTCTGATAATATATTAACATTAAACATAAACGAAACTAAGGTTATTACATTTGCGCCTAGAGTTACATCTCAGCCTATCGCAACATATATTCTGACTGCTCATGAATGCTCCTCATTAGCTAACTTGTCGTGTAACTGCTCTATCATTGAACGTTTACATACCATCAAATATCTTGGTGTCTAGATTGATAGCACTTTATCATGGAATACACATGTAGAAACCCTTGTATCTAGGGTTAGAAAACTTATATTTGTTTTCAAAACGTTGAGAGCCTCTGCGGACTAAGATATTTTGAAAACAGTATACTACGCCATAACCCACTCAATTGTAACTTACTGCATATCGTCTTGGGGTGGAGCGGGAAAGTGCTTGCTTATCCAACTAGAGCGAGCTCAGAGAGCTGTACTAAAAGTCATGGCATACAAATCAGTATGATTTCCAACTAGTGAATTATATGATTTATGGAATATTCTTACAGTCAGACAATCCTTTCTTCTACAAGCTATCTTGCGTCAACACTCAAGCCCTATTTTTGATTCAATAACATATAAACAGAAGCGCAGAATTGACACAGTATGCGTTGAAGTCTCCTCCACTCTCGCTGTAACTAGAAAACAATTTTATTTTCAGAGTGCAGTTCTGTACAACAAGTTTAACAAACAGCTTAACATTTTCCCTCTCATTTACAGAGAATGCAAAAAGCGTGTAAGAAATTGGCTCCTTCAACTAAATTATGAGGAGACTGAAAATATTATCACAAGTTAGCGAACATTTTCTTTTGATAATATTATTCACTGACTTTCTTAGTATCTAGGAAATATTGGCCCCTGTATCGTATCCTGTATAATATAAATATTAAACATATACAATAAACACACTCACACATACATTTTTTTAAGTTATTATATGTTTTCTGTTTCTTCTTGTCTTAACTTTAATTTTTATAAAATGTAATTTCCACTAAATATTATAAACACAATACGCGCCACCATCAATTAAAGGCAATTTGTAAACAGGCTTCCATGAGACAGGCATTGCCTAGTTTGGGGCCATAGTTAAGGCTATATTATGTAAAGGTTTTTATAGAAATAAAGATTTTTTTTTATACACACACAGGCGCGCGGACGCAAGCACACACAAACACACCCCACTCACATTTTTTTCTCTCTCTTCTTCATATAACACTTCACATATAGCAATATATATATATATAAAAATAAAACATGTACAATATTTTATTTGAGGAACGAATTATGTTACTCTGAAGATGGGCGACATTGACTGCGACACAGGACAACTAATGCAGTTGATATCGGTCCTTTTTCATATTGTACAATTTTTTTGGTTCCAATAGTTAAATGTAAATGTATGTAGGTAAATAAATAAAAAAATAAACTCTCAAACTTTACCTCGTTATAATATTAGTATACATAGCGTATTTTGTCCAATATCCGTTTATAGTTGCATGCTTAAATCAAGCTTTAAGTGTTGCATCCGGTTCTTAATAAAATTATTATTGAAAACCGAATTATATTATTTATTAAAAAATCTTGACAGTACATTGACCGTATTGTGGTTTGTAATATATCAATCAAATTGCAAACGAAACTGCAGCAGTACATAATCGCGAATTTGTAAGTAGATAATTGTATACAAGGTATAGCAACTACCAATATTAGTTGGCACGATTCTGTGTTTGAAATTCTACTGTAAACGTCATTCAGTCAACTATGTTTCGAGCTGAAATAAATTTACATCTTAACATGAATCCATATCAGCAAGATTTTCAAATGGAAAGCATCTTCTATTCAGTTATACGGAATTAAAATTTCAAATCAGATTCAAATCAAAAAGATTTTAACGAGAGTTTTACAGATAGACGACATTTCAAAGTATTGTATGAGTTATTGTGTACGCGTTGCCATAAGGGCTAACCATTCATGACAATTCAATTTAAACATTTAATTTCTTTATTTTCGTAAAGTTATGTTTACTTTGAATTTGAGAGCCATGCCACCTTATGTAACCGCCTGTTTTTATTTCAAATGTATAATTAATTTCAATTTTCATTTAGGTACAGATTTTTTAAAATGTTTATATAATTTAAAAAAAGATTGGCTAATAACTGCGTAGCTATGATAAATCTTTGATTATAGAAGTATACCCTTTGACAAAAGATCCCTAATAAAGTTCAAACTTTAAAAAATCCATAACTATGGTCGAATATCGACCACTGGGCGCCCACTAGTTTAGATAAAACAATCAAATTTTGATTACACAAAAAAAATCTCAGATATAGTATAGATAACTTGTATGTTATGATATGTATTTTGAACTTGATTATATGTAGCATAAGCAGGTATGCTTTTGTTTATTAAGAAAAATGTAAATTTACTCAGATTTTTGTACCGAAAAGCAGACTGCTTTGCGCGAGGGGACTACGGAGAATTGTGTTTTTTTGAAACCTATTAATTATAAAACACAATAATCTGTACATCATTTTTAAAGGTACGATGTATCTATAGTTAGTTATTATGTTTACTAAAGTTTAATAGTTTTGTTGTAATTCGTACGAAAACACCGTGAAAATAGACCTTTTTTGAGAACGAGTCCTTAACATGATCTAGGAAAATATTCGACTGGTAAATATTTTCCAATTTATTAGGACATAATCTAGTCTTCAATACAATGTCATCAGCATGTCAAGCCATGGTACTTGACGACTGTATCGAACACATTAGATCTAAATTGAAGGCTTTTTCTCGAATACAGCTGCCAATTCATAACAAATTGGAGATATAAGAGTGGAATGTTTTTAGTCATGATGTTCGAAAGCTCATTCATGGAGCCGCTATTGTAAGGTTATTCTTAGAACAAGGAGGTTGATTGAAATGATTGTAAAGAGGAAACTTACATATAAAGTAAGGCGTGACGCAGGCGACCCCGCAAAGCACGAACGCAACGAATATACTCCACTTCCGACCGAATCGTTCGAGCGCCATCATGATGAGCAGAGACGCGACGATCTCCATCGACATGTTTAACGCAAAGTTCACGTACTTGTCTCCCGACAGCGACACCGAGTTGATAGTCAACCCGTAGTATACAAACGAGACCGTTATCCAGCACCACGAGCATACTGCGAACCTGCACATCAGTACCCGTGACTTCACTAGCTGAAACCAGGGGTTCGATGCAGATTGTTCTTCTTTTTGTGAACTCGCAGTCTTTAGCTTTTGCATGAGATCCTCATCTAATTGCACCTAAAATGTCGTAAAAGTTATTTATGAAAAGAAGTAATGGAAAATCAAATGGATATAGTTTATGTATTTTTAATAGCATCAGCTCTTATGATGTGCTCATACCTTGTTCCACCTGGCGGCCTTGCGTATCACAGCGTCCGCCTGGAGAGTGCGGGCGCGCACGTGCAGCCACCGCGGGCTCTCGTCCAGCAGCTTCCAGTAGAACGGCAGCAGCAACGCGAACGAGTGAATCAGTAACAACAGATATCTCCAGTACTGCACTCTCCAGGCGAACAACGCAAATAGCATTCCTCCGAAACCATATGCAACGCCGGTCGCGCACGCGAACGCTGCGCGCAGTGATGGCCGAGCCAACTCTATCACTGAGGATTTCAGACTCGGTTTTTTTATGTTAGTCATATGCGAAATTAAAAAGTCACCCGAGTCAGTCTATACCTAGACCACAATAAGAAAGTTTTTCGAATCGCTTGGTTTGGAAATGTTGTCATTAAGACCTCGCAATACGCTCTGTGTTCTGACAACTACACTTAAAGATATGAAGACAGAAACACCGTCATTTGTATCAGGTGATATTCCTAATAATACAATATAGCGTATATGCTACATTGCACAAATGTAGGCTACATTAGTCGTAAACTAACTCATAACGTATCCAGCACTGGTGAAGCCGTAACCGAGTGCCGCCTCCAGGAACTCCATCGTCAGGTACACGTAGTAGTTGGGGGAGAAGGACTTTGCTATACCAAGTAGACCCGCAAAAGTTGAGAATATGCAGAAAGCGGTCCGGCGACCCCAACTGATAACAAGTTTCACTTTATATCTATTATTCTATTATAAAAAATAAATTAAAAAATAAAACCATGTTGGCAATTTATTATGCCTAGGAAAAAACTTACGAATCGGATATGTATCCAGTGAGTATGAGTGCAAAGGGCAATGCCGAGTTCCTCACCGTACCCACCAGAGTGCGCATCCACTCGCGGCAGCCGAAGTCGAACTGAAACCATATAACAACTCCTTCATACACCTCGACATTCTACTTGAAACCACTGCTATTAATTCAGTTTGTCACTTACCTCGGCAAATATAGTATCCATATTCTCATAAACAAACGTATCGCAGGGCAGAGTTTGGTTCTGGTGGAAATGTTGAGGGTCGCAGGTGTAATTCTGTAGCGGAGTATAGCGGCGGCACTCGTTGTCCTCCGGCAGCAACGCGAGTGCCGTCTCGTTGTGGTAGTCGGGACGCGTGCCCTCGCACTCCGGCACCACACACCTGTCGCAGTGTTACAATATTATTATAATTTTAACTCACTTATTATCTAAATTATCTAATATTTTATATATTATGTTTGATAAAACACTTAAAAGTCGAATGGATTTGTATTTGGATTGATAAGTAAAATTATAGATATCGATCTTTACACTTACTAGTATTAGAAATGGGCAATTTCATAAGGAATATAATAACATTTTTGAGAATTTCCGCTCTTTAAAAGTTTTTTTTTTGTATCACAATATGTTCAAACACGCGTCGCATGTGTATAAATATGTAGTTATGTTATAATGCAGCTATGCTATTTCTTTTGAAAAATCGGACGAGTACTTCTTTTCCCACCGTTTGTGCTCCTGTGTCTGCGACGATGGGTAAATCGAAATTCTGATTTATTATCGAAAACGAGTTCCATCGTGCATAGTGGCACAAATATAGCACAGACGAGACTCAGTATCAACAACGTGTGTGGACTAGGTATCAGAAGTATATTCACGCTACGTTTTTGGTGTAACACCTTCATTCGGGACACTTTGATCTCAAGAATGAGTCCTTTGAGCGACAAGACACGATAGTTAATAACGATAAATTGGGAATTGAATGAATTTCCATAGACCCAGCAGATCCAACTTAAAACATGTCGGACTTAGAAGGAACGTCAACTTCAACGTAAGGTTTAAAACAATACCGATTAATTTTGTATGTTATTTTATTATATTAATTTAAATTTTATTAATTGAAATCAATAAATTGAATGACCTTCGAATTAAATTAATCTTGATTGATTTGAAGCTTGCTAAATAGGTATACGAATGAGGCAAAAAAAATGTTTCTTGGGATGGATTATCACAATCGGAAACGTTCCTGTGCAACTGAAGCGGATCTATAACCTCTGCAATGTATGCATTATGAACAATGCGGACAGCCCGTCTCTGCAACCTGTCCAGAATATCCAAGAGGTGCTTTATGGAACCGTCGTAGAGGTGCGAGCAGTATTCCACGGATGGCGGAATTTGTGCCTTATAAAGGAGATATAGCTGATGAAGCGTGAAAAACTGTCACACCCTGTTCAAGATTCCAAGTCTCCAAGATGCAGTGAAGACAACGCTCTCGATATAATCCCAGAGATTGAGGTCGCTGCGAATATCTATACCTAGGATAATGAGACTATCTTGCATTGTGACCGAGACGTTCTGAAGAGCAGGAAGGGGGGTAAATGTAGATCTTTTTAAATTTCTATAAATTTGTTTAGTATCTAACAATTCTCTTTTTTTTAATAGCTACATCGATCGACGCAGTATCCGAACACGCTATTAAATGAGTCATCATAGCTTTATGCAATAATCTGTACGCAATAGTTTGTGTTTGTTATTTGTGATCAGAACATTTTGTTTAGTCTTTTGAAACGTATCAGATATTAGTTAAGAGTAACGTTACGCTCTGTGTTATCTAAAATGATCCCGATAAGATAATAATAATATAAAAGTACTAAAACGACACCCGACATCAAGGGGACGAATGCGGTCCCCGACTGTAGAAAGACTAAGTAGAAACTTCGGAAACTTCGGGACGCAGGATTACCACAACCGAGGCGGCATAAGACCTACAGGAGAAACTGGTGCTGGCGTACGGCAAAAAAGCCGAAAAGCGGGCTCGCACCATGGTCCATATTGGTAAATGGCTTTAGAGAACCCGATATACGTCCAAGGTTAATCGTGAATGAGGCTCTCACGAATCATTTCGGGGCTATCCTGACCGCCGGTCGGCTGGTGGAAGCAAGCAAAATTCTCCTCATCGGTGATTTCAACCAACTACCTTACATTGACCGAGAAAACTTGTTTCGAATGGCTCACTGCAGACCAACGGCCGTATCCGGTATTGACCAACAACTCAACTGCACATACAGGAACCCCATGGATGTAGCCTATGCATCGAGTCAAGTATAGGACGGTATATACTCACCGAAACCGATAGTGAGATCTCTGAGCATCAGGGGCTATCAGAGTGAAAAAAATGTCCTCACAAACCCCGATACTCTCTTCCTGGTACACACACAAGAAGAGAAAAAGCCCTGATAAACAAGGGCTACGGGGCAGGGGAAGGATCGCGCCTGTTAACAGTCCATGGATCTCAAGGATTGACCTTCAAATCGGTGGTGATCCTGCAAACAAAGGACAGAAGGATGCAAATCCACGATAGCGTTTCACAGCTATAGTGGCAATATTCAGACACAAAAACACCTGTGTTTACTATTCCGACGTGACTGACGGCGCAATTAGTAGGTTCATCCATCGGGCCGTGTACGCTCCGGCGCTCGAGATTGTGGATTACAACATAAAAGATTAAAATGAAGCCGCCATAAAGGAGATAATCTCTATGAAAAATATTTAATATAATATAACATAACATAAACTAGTAAACGTATAATATTTAATAGTTAAGTAAAATAACAATAGTTGCTCACATTTTTAACGATTTTTAACAAGACTAATAAAATTAACGACAGCAATAAAAGGTGCGGTCCAAGAGTTTGCAGAAAAAAAAGATAATAATATAAAACATTTGTTAAGCGACGTATGTGTTTATCGTATAAGTGGAAAGCAGATGTGTCTGTGGGGTGCGCCGCAACGCCGCACGACGCGACGTGACTTTCGCCTTCGTATTTCATGATAAACGTTATAATTACAATACATTCATTACTAAACTGGTCGACGTACGACCTCGTTACTATTTTCTTGCGCAAAATGTTATTTATTTAAAAGGTAATATACCTATATTATATATATTATATAGTTAGAATGTGAAATTTTCAGTCCAATTGAAAAGGTCAAGCTATAGAAAATACAACAGTATAATAGCATGCTAATCCTAGGATGTGAACGGGATCTTTTGAGCACCGGATCCTTTTTAAGGTTAAGCGATATTTCACACCAGAACAGATTCTCAGCCTGTAGCAAGCTTAAGTACGATCATGTGTGGAATACTGCTGTCACCTATGGGATGGATCAGCCATATGTCAGTTGGCCGCTCTCGACTCTGTTGAGATCGTGCTCGTCAGCTTGTCGGTGATGAAGCGCTGTGGAAAACAAGAATGCTTAGTTTAGAGCATCGACAAAAAGCGGTTTGTCTCTCAGTGTTTTATAGGTTACACTTATAGGTAGGTAGGTAGGTATTACATAATATAATTTCACCGTTCTCATTCCATCAGAGGACGACTAGACTAGTGGTTGATATCCCCGAGATTCGTACGAAGCGATCTGCTTCCACATTTATTATACGTACGGCTAAGTTGTGGAATTCACTCCCGGCGTCTGTCTTCCCGTCATCATATGACTTGGGAGTGTTCAAGAGTAGAGTGAACAGGCATTTAGCGGCTAAGCGTGATTTATCGTCGGCCTCATCGTCACGTACCATCAGCTCACATTCTCAGATTGTGACCAAGCGCGTGCTTGTAAAACATACAAAAAAAATTCTCTTTAGTCAGAGTACCTTGCTGGAACATATCCATATATTGGAGAAGGACTTCCTGGAGATTGGAGAATTCCGGCTATTTCTTAACCGGTCTTGCACCAGAGGATGCTGTACGAGTATCCACATACACAATATTTTACAGTTCATTCGTATTTTGATGATAATGGTTACAGGCTTTATAAAAAAGTTATGGCTTCGAATTGTTCTTTAAATTACTGTTTTTTATGATTCTGTCGTTTGTATTGAAATTCAAATAATAATTTGCATATACTCGTACATATATAAGCTCAGTGGTAGATTGATGGTTAACAATAGATCCGGTTTTGATGTTGTTTTTAATAACGTTGTCTGATCACGCGGTTTGATTGTGTATGTCTATGCTTGTGTGTGTGTGTGTGTGAACCATCGCGATTAAATACTTGATAAAAATAATTAATGATTGATCTTCATTTGTTGTAAATCTACCGTAATTAATTTGTTGAGGAAAAATACGTTGCAAATGAATATTATATAGTTTTTGATTCTTCTTTCTGTATATATTACCTAAGAACATTATAAATAGCACATTCTGTTATGCCTACATGGTTCTAAGTCCGACGGATATACGCGCGCTTCACCTCACTCTCAATGATCTGCATATGCATTATGGGAAATTAACAATATTATTAACTAAATAAACAAAATCATTTATAAATGATAATCGTTAGCCTCTGCAATCCTGGAAACTGTATAATTATAAGTTTATTGCAGTAAGACAAAGTGCCTACATTGTACCAAAGGGTCCATAGTGCAGAGTAAAATAATGGTAGTCAAGAAATCTGCAACCAGTCAGTGGTCGTTGCTATCATGCCGGCCTGCAAACGTCTTTAAAGCTATATAAATTGGGAAATCGCTAAGACAAACATTTCTTCGTAATCCAATTTTTTTAAATCCAGATTCCATAATATAATTATGCAAATATCATAGCCGATTGTATGTATGTGTAGTATTTTATTTGTATAATATCATGTCTATAACACTGCCATAACATTGTTATCGCTATAATATGTTTAGTAGATAAATGGTTACACGTGGATCCCCATTGTGTGCTATGGTCCCTCCATGTTTCAGGCTCACTAAGACCAGTAACAGTTTTTAGGAAATAGTGTTAGATTTTATAACAAAGTCCCAAAGCACTTTACCGATTTACCAAATAGTAAGTTCAAATACCATGTCACAGGCGTCCTAATGCATAAAGGCTATTATATTATAGGGTAGATCAATATGTGAACGATGGTGATATCTGGAAATGACGCCGAACAGAATGCATCCGCCAAAAACGAATGTACTCGTAACTGTAGGTATATCTATGAAAATATGTTGTGCTTTGTTATGTATAATGAAAAGATAAATCAAATCAAAATGTTTTATTGCAGACAAAAAAGTTAAACCAGATAAACAAGATCGAGTTTCTTGCCGGTTCTTCTCGATGACTGGGCTGTTTTCCGAACCGGTAATAGTTTTGACGTTCATAAGTGCCTTCTCAGGGCCTAAATTGAATAAAAAAAAATTGAGTTTGATTTTGAATTGGTGTGATGTTTAGCATACTTTGTGGAACCCACAGCTGGGAGTGATGTGAAATGCGAAAGTAATACTACACTGTAATGTATCATAACGTTATAGAGCAAGATAAATTGAGTAGATATTAGTGATTACACTCACACAAACATTCTAATACTATCGGACTAATCTGATTATCAAATTTATAAATATCTTATGTAATTCGTATCTGTGGAATAAAATCGTTAATACTCCATGTTGTAAAACGATCTCCTGAGAAGTAATCAATAATTTGGATGTAGTTGTCATATTTACATGGGATTGAAGCCAAAGGAGAATCTAAGCTACGTATTACTAAACTGTTGGGACTAAGCATGAATAGATTAAAATGACTTTTGATATATTCGATCACGATTAAACTGTGCTTTGTTGCGACAGACGGTGCGGAGTCGCGCGGAGAGAGCTCACACTACAACCACTTGAACGTGTGGTAGTGTCTGGCAGTTCATGTCGCAGAACATATGGCATATGGCGTATCGCACTTAAGTAACATCGTTAGGGGTCTATGCATGAACTGTTCTGGAAAATCCGTCGAATCACATCTATCGCTGGGTACAATTAGGGTGAATAACTTTAAATAAGAAATCTGTAATTCTCTGTATACGTGTAACTTTTTTCCATATATTATCTATTGAGAAGAATACTGATTTGGCTGTTTATTTGTGTATATGTCTTCTGAATTTAACTTAAAAATCCTTTCATTATTTATTACGAAATTTTGTGTACGGAATTATACCTGAATGATACAGAATATACGGAATGATACGGAATGATTGGTATACCAATGATAGGTTATACAAACATTACCAACAATAATACTTTTTTTTATCGATAAATGATCAAAATGAAACTGCCATAAAGGCAATAACGTCTTTAAAAAATCCGTCATGAAATAGTTAATAGTTAAATTAAATCATTAAAAAAAATGTATACAATAATAATAAATAAAACAATAATACTTACAGAAATCATAAACCATGAATAAAACATAATACACATAATGGGCATAAGAAAATACCGCGTAAATAGTGAGTGTGGAACCTTAGGAAAGGCTGTTTTATAATACGTACATACTTATATAATATTGTATATGAAAGAGTTCATAATTAATTAGTTCATTGGAGTATAATTGTTCGTATTCAAGCAATGGAATTTGTAATATATTTTGATAATAGTTCCCACCGAAACGAGACCTGATCAGCGACGAACACGTAGTTCAGCGTATACATCGCTGCAAGCAAGTTGGGTATACAGAGCAACACGAGCACGTAGCGCTGGTAGAAGCCGAAGGGGCCGAGCTGCTCGAGGGCTGCTTCGAGCGCCTCGCTCGCATTCTGCACACTCTTCACGTCACTGGTAGCGGTGCGCGGGGGCGGGGGTGCGCTAGTCGCAGGCGCAGCGTCTGCCGCCATAGCTCGCCTCTCACTGAGCCTTCACAAGACACAACTGTTAAGAGAGGTTACGCGCGACTGTCGCTGTCTTATTGTTGACTCACTACAGAGATAAGATCTATATTATTATAATGATAACGCAATATCTTATATATCAAAACGGCTGAGTTAGTGTTGCCAAAAAACACATCGATATCCTTGCTCTTAGATGTGTAACCAGACTACGAACATCATTTTTGTTTTGCTTTATACCTTGGGGTTACGCTGGCTTTATTATTTATAAAGACTTTCAGAGTATTAGTACAGTGAATGTTAATTCTGTAACCTGGAAGGTACTGGCAGGCGTTGAACAATACTTTCTGTATTATATCTTCCTTACACATTCCAACAGTATATACTGCCTTATTGTTTGCCTTTTAAGCTTTAGCTTGTTACAATTGTTTTCGGTATTTTGCATGAAACTACCTAACTACCTACTTATTAAACTCATTGACGACTATTCTCCCGAGTACGCTATAATTATCTCAGTATCCGAAAATGACGGCGTGACTATTCATGAGCGGCTGGTCATGTTATCGTATTCTGTAGAAAATTCCATTCTCTATTAATTGAAATAGAAGTGTCCTTTCCAAATTTTAAAGTAGACATCTCGCTAGTCGACTAACATTTTGTATATAATAGTAAAACAATGCTGTTCAAAAATCAAAATCAAAATATCCTTTATTCAATGTAGGCCCTGAGAAGGCGCTTATGAATGTCAAAGCTACCACCGGTTCGGAAAACAACCCAGTCATCGAGAAGAACCGGCAAGAAACTCGATCTGGTTTATCTTATCATGGTATATATTTTTACAAAACATAAATAGTTACATTTGTTATTAGTGGATGCACAGAGAGGGGCGTGATTTCCAGACGTCACAATCGTTCACATATTGATCCACCCTATAAATAGCCTTTAGATATTAAAACCCGCTTGACATGGTTCTTGAACTCACTAAACATATATTTAAACAAAGGCACCATTTTACTTATTTTCATTAAATTGGGGAAGGTTCCTTTTGCTATACACTGATTAAATATATTAGCCAAATATGGTGAAATATTGATTTTTTTTTGATCTGACTACGCTACTGTCCAAGCAAGTTCTTAACAGCTTCACTTGACTACTAAGGCGAGTGCTTAAGGCACTCTGCCGATTTTATTTTGACAACTAGCTCAAGGGTGCGCGGCACACCTTGGCTTTGGTTGTTGCCTGATACATGCAATTCGCGACCTATGTGAGCTTTTTTTTTTTTTATAGTGGGGAAATCCCTTATGTCCTATCATTAAATCCCACCCGCTGTAATTTCAGCTACGTGTCCGTGAAATTCATGTCAAAATTGGTCTAGCCGTTTCTGAGATTACCCGGAACAAACCCACCGGTTCGGAAAACAACCCAGTCATCGAGAAGAACCGGCAAGAAACTCGATCTGGTTTATCTTATCATGGTATATATTTTTACAAAACATAAATAGTTACATTTGTTATTAGTGGATGCACAGAGAGGGGCGTGATTTCCAGACGTCACAATCGTTCACATATTGATCCACCCTATAAATAGCCTTTAGATATTAAAACCCGCTTGACATGGTTCTTGAACTCACTAAACATATATTTAAACAAAGGCACCATTTTACTTATTTTCATTAAATTGGGGAAGGTTCCTTTTGCTATACACTGATTAAATATATTAGCCAAATATGGTGAAATATTGATTTTTTTTTGATCTGACTACGCTACTGTCCAAGCAAGTTCTTAACAGCTTCACTTGACTACTAAGGCGAGTGCTTAAGGCACTCTGCCGATTTTATTTTGACAACTAGCTCAAGGGTGCGCGGCACACCTTGGCTTTGGTTGTTGCCTGATACATGCAATTCGCGACCTATGTGAGCTTTTTTTTTTTTTATAGTGGGGAAATCCCTTATGTCCTATCATTAAATCCCACCCGCTGTAATTTCAGCTACGTGTCCGTGAAATTCATGTCAAAATTGGTCTAGCCGTTTCTGAGATTACCCGGAACAAACAGACAGACAGACCGACGCTAGAGGCGGAGGTGCTTGCCGCCGTATACAAGTATACGGCGGTTAAGAAACTTGCGGGGGAGCCTCTGGCTCCTGAGGAGATAGAGCAGAAGAGAAAGGGAGAGACAGAAGAAAGGATACAGAGGTGGAGGCAGGATCTGGTGGACGCGCGTTACGGTCGATATACGATCGACGCCGTCCGCCCGGTCTTGCCGGAGTGGAATCAGAGGATGTGGGGCTCCCTGACGTTCCGTCTGGTGTAGGTGCTGACCGGGCACGGGTGCTTCAGTTGGTACCTGCACCGGATAGCTCGCAGGGAGCCGACCGCCGTATGCCACGAGTGCGGCGTTGAACCAGACACCGCGCAGCATACACTTTCTGAGTGTGCTGCGTGGGAGGAGCAGCGCCGCACTCTGGCTGCGGCGGTAGGAGAGGATCTCTCGCTGCCGAGCGTGGTTGCGGCCATGCTCGGTAGCGAGGAAGTATGGACAGCAATGGCCTCCTTCTGCGAGGAAGTCGTCTCGCAGAAGGAGGCGGCGGAGAGGGCCCGCGAGGACGATCCTCTAAGTGGCCCTCTCCGCCAACGGAGGACAGGAAGGAGGAGGCGGCAGTTCGACCGCCTCCTCCCACCAACGTAGCCGGACCTAGGGAAGGTGGGTCGGGGGGCCCATCTTCCCATTGCACAGGTCCGGCGGACGGAGGAGACGGCCGGTGTGTACCCGGCTGTCTCCTAACAAGACGGGGCCCGGCGGCGGCGCTTTCGCTGCTGGGCCAACCGCTGGGGCGGCACGATGAAATCTGTAGAGATCTCGTGTCGCCCCGACTATAGCGGCAGACGTACACCGTGGGGTTTTAGTCCGTGCGAGTCGGACATAACCCACTCTCTCCCCCGAGGGAGTGGTGTATCCATAAGGGATTTCCCCACGTTAAAAAAAAAAGATTTGTGTATCACTATTGTGTTGCACTATTTTTCCTAATTGACTATTTACGCGGCCGCAACAAATTTTCTTTATTTTAATTTAGACTAGCTGTTAACCCTGGCTTTGTTCACATAGCTATCTCCAAAACGGTTTGACAGATATCAAGTATCATATCTTGATTTATATTTATGCAAGATTTCGGTCAGCTCATTCGTTGTTTTCAATTCAACATTATAACCATTAATAGTAATTTTGAAGATAAAAGAGGTCTTTTTAATAAGATATTAGGTCATAAATGTATGAAAATATAGACATATTATATCTATATCTATTACACATAATAAAAGGCTAACGGGACGAAATCTGTACATTAAATATTTTAAAGAAAAAATTCACTGGGAGGGCTTAGAATCAATAACAGAACACATTTCTACAGTTTTTAAAATTTTTGTCTGTCTGTCTGTCTGTCTATCTGTCGGTCTGTCTGTCGTTTGTACAGGATTCACGCAAAAACTACTGAACGGATTTTGACGAAATTTGGTATGGTTGTAGTTTATATACCGGTATAACATCTATCTATATGTTTTACATATATATCACATTCGTATGTCTGTTTATGTTACTTTTAAGGAAACACAAAAACAAGACATTTACGCGAGAAATACTGGACGAATTTTTTCGAAATTTGGTATGACAGTAGTTTACACACCGATATAAAATAGTAGCTTCTGCGCGCGATTTTGACCGCGTATAGTGGCTTATTTAGGCTAATGCAAAAAAAAACCCGATTTTGAAACATTCTTCATTGGTGCTCCATTTCCGTTGGTCTTAGCATGATGATATATATATAGCACATACTCTTCTTCGATAAATGAACTATCTACACTACAAGAATTTTTCAAATCGAACCAGTTCTTCCTGAGATTAGCGCGTTCAAGCATACAAACTCTTCTGCTTTATAATATGGACATGTTTTACATATACGAATATATCACATTGGTACCTATATATGTATATCTAACGTATAACAAAACACAAAAGAGAAGACTTTTACGCAAGAACTGCTGGACGAATTTTAATGAATGTTCGTAAGATTCGCCAACTTACAAATAATGCTACTACTAGGTTGGTCTAATTCACTTACTTCCATAGTTAACAAACAATTTCATATTTTGTTTTAGGCGACAGGAGCTGAATTAGATACTATATTCCTACTAGAAAAACAGGCGATAAGCGCAATTTATAACATTGGACCTAAAGAATAATTCATTAAATTTTAAATATAAGGAATCTTAACTATCATCTCTCGATAAAAATTAGTGATCTATAATGTATGTAGGTTAAAATACTTAAAAAAGCTGAATTTAATAAAGATCCGTCATAACTTAAATACTAGAAAGAGACTTTTGCAACAAATTAGTCATCTCATGTTGTAGGCTCAGTAAGGCCAGTATAAGTTTTAAATAGTGTTACAGTTTACAACAAAGCCGCAAAGAATATTATTGATTTGCCGGATAGTAAGTTGAAGCAGCATGTCAAGCTGGTTTTGATGTCTAAAGGCTTATTATAGGGTGGATAAATATGTGAATGATTTTGATGACTGTAACTAACACCTACCTCTCTTTGTGCACCCGTCAAAAATCAACGTAGCCATAATATTTTTTTAAAGAAAGAAAGAAAGATTTTTCAGATATATAGGATGTACAAATAGATGTTGTAGAGCCATGCTGCATCTCGACGAATAAAATCGTTCGCAAAGGGTGAGACCAACTAAATCGTCGATGTCGAGTTTTAATCTGTATACATACATATAATAAAACTGTAACTAGCCCAAATCTGTACATTACATTTTTTTTTTAATTACAATCGGGTTGGTCTTTTTTATCGTTATAGAAGACAAAAATAATGTATTTACAATTTTTCTACAAGTATGCCATTACCATACTATGTTATATATATATACTAGCATTTTAAAGAGAGGTAATGTTTTGTGTTCAGGGAATCCCTGGTACTACTTATACGATTTTGAAAATACTTTCACTGTTAGAAAGGTATATTGTCCCTCAGTGCTATAGATATTTTTTACGCGAATAGTGAACGGGCGTGGAGGAGAGTGGCGCAGGAGCAACTCAAGGGGTACTGTGAAGACAATTATCGCCTTTTTTTATTGTAGTACGGCAAAGTGACTGCACTATGCCTGATGGTAAGCACTATACAATCCAAAAACAACATCGAACATCAACAGCATTGAAAGATACGCCTTTATATGTAGTAAATACCTCTTTTATATGTAGGTTAGCTTTTATTTTAATTGGATCCGGTAGGTGATGTTGCGAACGGGTTCTAGGCTTATTTCTCACATACCAACTGGGTATATGTTTGAGTGAGTCCATGGATAGTTTGGATTCACAAAAGGAAACGGTAGGTGTCGTTGCAATCGGGTTTTAGGTTTATTAAGATTTTTCGTGTTTAAATATACAATTGAAACCGGCAGTAGCCGATTTGGTGCAGATGAAGTTGCACGGGTCAGCTAGTCATTATAATAATATCTTTAAGTCATTGTTTCATTAGTTCCTTATACTGTATAAGTGAGCACTGAGGTAGTTATATGGTGGGTTAAGGTTCCAAATATGTTGCTGATGATAACCCTCAGTTCACACACTGTTAGTATTTATATGTCTAATGTATACGTTACATGTTATTGTAAGTGACGTGCGTGTCGTACATATAATTGTTTTTAAAGACCATTTCTATAATTGTGTATGGTCTTAGAATTAAATTTTTTCTTAAATACAATTTAAAAAAAACGCGTGCATAGCTGCGGGTACAGCTAGTTTATAATATGCCAGACAGTCTTGGTCTTATTACTAGATCCAAGAACTTTATTTCCTTAAAAATTTAGAATAAGCAATTACACAGACACGTTTAAAAATATTTGAATAATTTCTGACATAAGCATGAAAGGATTCATTGCTAGTTAATGATCTCCTATAATACAGATCGTATAGTTGATCTCTACTTTTTGTAATTCCTAAGGTAGCCCATTCAATAAACTATTTTTTGTTTTACATTAATAAATTTTCTTGGGCAGTGTTTATTAAATTCAGTCCTTATGATGTCATACAAGCCGTCATAATCCTCATTTGGATCTTGATTATTAAAAATCTTTGTAGATAATCTTTCTACAATGTTGTAATTTAAATGATCTAATCTGCTTTTGGATGTAATTCTAGTTCTTTTCTTACAATTAGCTCTTGGTTTGTAACAATTTATTTTAATAAGTAGTCCTTTATGATCAGACCGTATCCCAGTAATATTGATTTTAAAGTTAGTAAAGATGCTATCTATGCAAGTTTTAGTCTGAGACGTAGTTTTAATTGGGTCATTAAAGAGAGGATTCAGGTTAAATGACCTAAATAATGATGTGAACATAGTGACCTCTGGCGATGTACTCAAAATATCTATATGAAAATTACCACAAACTAAAACTAGTTTTTTGATATTGGATATTCTTATTAAATCCTCCATCTTTTGTAAAAATGGAGAAAAAAAATTGATGATGGTGGTCTATATTAACACATAAGATAATTAATTTATCCATCTCGGCACAGGCCACTTCACAAATACGGTCAATTGATAGACTACATAATATATCTTTTCGGTCTTTAAATTTTAAAATAATATAATACAACCACCACCGGCAGTGATTATTCGATTAAATACACTAGAAAAAGAAGGTACATGAAATAACATTTTATCCGGCTTAAGTCTAGTTTGTGTGAAATATAATATATCTAGTCTCTCTTTGTTTAACAATAGATCTATATCTAATATTTTGCCGGAGCAGCGATTAATATTTTGGTGATATAATGAGATGTAACGCTGCTCCTTTGTCGTATTTATTTGTTTAAATAATTATTCGCAGCATCATTACTACATGATATTGCTGAGTAAGCTGACTAAGCTATCAATGTTCGGAATATTGTCTACGAATAAATTTATAGTACGGGTTCCGGCGAATGGCTCTCTCAGCGTTAAACAAAACTTCTCAAAAGGAAAAGAATCAATTAGTCTATCAAAAAATATTTATAGTAGCAGTGTCACTAGAGGCGAACTCTGCATCCCCTTGGAAAACGCGATCTTCCTACTATATACTTACAATTATAACGGTTAACATATCATTACATATTATAAAACATAGTCCTACAAATTTTATTATAATAATATTTGCTGTTTAAGTGATATTGAATGCAAAGTGTAGCTGTAACGTGGCAACACACTCTACCAAAGTTAGTTAGCTATACGCACACACGTGCAGCTCAGTGACGTCTGCCGATACAGTGACACAAAATCTTACATCACTGCGACAACATTACACATATCACCTCCACACACGTGCACGCATACACGCATACACAGGCAAGTGGAAGGGTTTTATTTTTTTCCCTTATCAAACTGAAATAGTTTAGAATATTATCCGATACGAAATATATATAAGAGTTGTTGAGGTATGTATGCTTGGTACACATATATGTTTCAACAACTCATATATGTATGAATAGTTACCTTAGCTTAGGTTAGCTCAGATAGATCGCGAATTGCATGTATCAGGCAACAGCCAAAGCCGAGGTGTGCAGTGCACCCTTGAGCTAGTTGTCAAAATAAAATCGGCTGAGTGCCTTAAGCGCTCGCCTTAGTAGCCCGGTGAAGCTGTTAAGACCTTGCTGGGTCAATAGCGTAGTCAGTTCGAGGAAAAAAAAAAAAAAAAGTGACGTCTGTGACGTAAGATAACATGTCACATTCGTTCACCCGCGTGCACAGCACAATGATAAATGAATAGGTTTTTTTATATAAACATTTGCTATTATTATGTTTTAAGTGGCTGTAGCCGCCATAGATGAGACACTATATACTGAAAGTAGCCGCTCTTATCTGCATGTACGAAATAACTATAAATAAATAATAACTATAAATAATTTACGAAATAACTATTCATAAAGACTAACGTCTTACGACACTGTATGGAAAGCTTATACGTATATGGCAATGAAATCATTTATCTTACTTAGGGCTGTCGTTTTACATAGATCTGCCTAAAAACAATGTAAGCGTTCTTAATTTTCTTAGTGATGTAAAAGTACCACGTTGGGTCATAGGTTCTGTCACAACCTTATTGTTTTTGATTATCGTATACCGGCCAGATATACTTTAATTAATTTTGAAAATAAAACCTGCGGTTTTTCCGAAAATAAAAAAGAAATTCATTTTTATTCATTTTCAAAGATGGAGTTCTCGCAAAAGCAGATAGAATCGATTATTTCGGTGCACCGTTGTGGTTACGAACCAATAGTGACTTTCAATGTTTTGCAAAAAATAAAAATAACACTACGCTTTGTTTATCGCACTACCAAACGGTACACTGAAGATCGTAAGAGAAGCGGTCGATCTTGCACATTTAGGAAACCAGTGGTCATCAAAGCAGTGAAGGCGCGAATCTGACGAAATCCCATGAGTGAGCAATAGTACATTATTGTAAAAGCCGTGAAATAGGCAATTGCAGGTCGCGTATGAGTTTGAAGGCCGAGTTGTATGCGAGGACTTCATTAATACGAGATAGGCAGTTGCCATTTCTGCCGAGGTATATATAGTGCTTTTCTCAAAATAATGCAGGGAAATAAAACATACTTTTTATATTATACATTTAATTTAATTAATATTAAAAGTTACATTACTCGTATGGGGGCAATTACTAAAAAAAATTTAATTGATTTCCCCGGTACATTCTTCACATCTTCAGCTACTTTATGAGACTTTCAGCTACGTGTCTTTTCAGAGTCGTCAAATTCGCTCCAGAATCAGCCAGAAGAGTGGCTGGAGATCTACGGAAACAATGTCAAATGTCCAGTGTAACATTCAGGGTTTTTCAAGTTTAAATAAGTTGCTATTTTTTATAGGTATTTTCGGTTTCTTTTCTGAAAGTTAAGAAAAACCTTAAGTTAAGACAAAACCTGATGTTGTGTTCGCTGGACGAAGATTATAATATTTTTTTACATATATTAGGAACTCCTCTTGGATTACAAACATCTTTGTTTTAGTGTCGCGCAATGTTATTATTGCTTTGTCATCACGAAATTCTGTCTTTTGTGGTAATATTATAGAGTTCGATACTCCGACATGCTCCGTTAACGCCTAATATCATAGCAAGCTGTAAGAAACAAAACTAAATATCAAGCTACAGTCACGGAGATTTAAAAAGACTCATAAATCCTGTGTATCAAAATTAATCCAAATCCATCCAGCCATTTTAGCTTAACTGTGTCTCAAATAAATAATAATTAATTATATTAACCTTTGTCGCTAAATATATATCACGTGGCCCTTTAATTAAAAATTGCTTTATGTTTTCGCCAGTAATTTTTTTTTTGTTTGTTTTCTGAATGCGGTCGATTGTCGTTTAAGAAAATTAGTTTAGTAAAGTTTTCAAATTAATGCCGTTTTTAACATGAACCTTACATTTAAACATGAAATAAATTGCCCGTAATGTAGATGGCTCTTTAGTTTTAACAATCTCATTAAAATACGCTTTTGGCTTTGGCTTTTGATCTTAAATCTGGTGGAGTACAATCAATCTCCATTTCAATCTCTGAACCGTTGAAACTCATTTAAATTATTAAATTTATATTTATTATGTAAATAACAAATCAAGGCTAATTTTCAACTTTGCCGAACATTTTTTATTTATCATCTGTGCCGAAAGGCAAGCGCATTTATGGCTATACAGCCACGTGAACGCAATTTGTACTAAGCAAAGAGACTTACTTTGGTATGCCAAGAATGATAAATGAGATCCAATCAAAGAGTACCTTATAACCCGAGCACGCTATTTCATACAACATTGCTGGAGCGTTGTAATGTTCCAAATTCAAAACACGCTTCAATGGATTTGATTTTCTTTGTCCGTAAATTTGATACTTCGCGTGTTCTTTTTTCGAAAATAATGACAATATTTCCATGCATGTTTGAGAAAAACATCTTAGCATTTCAGATGGGGTTACACAAAACCATTATCAAAAGAGTTTTGAAGGCCTGGGATTACGAACTAAACGTACAAATTTGGATGATATATTTTTATATTTTGTCAATTATGGAATGACATATACTTCTCTTGTAGACCATCTCATAAAAATCCGTGAAGTTATTTTTGGGCAAAATCTGAAAATAAAAAAAGAAAGAAAAACAATGTCTATCAGCCTGTGACATCATTGTCTCAAGGGTAATGTGAGCACATATTTTGTAACTTAATCATGGACTAAAGCGTCGGCATATACAGGTTTCGCCTAACGGTTGCGCTTTAGTTCATAGTACAGTGGTATTTCCATTTTATTGTGACAGGCGCTGCCTTGCCTTCACTAATTAATGTTGTTCTACTTATAATATAAATGTTAGTCGTGATCCCGACACCAACCATCACACGGAACACTTTTTATCACTGAATTTATGATAACTTATAAAGTTCCGAGGTACCTTAAAAGTTGTTTTTATATATACTAGCAGGTGCCCGCGACTCCGCACTCGTTTGAATGAAATAATATAACTTTTCTGTTGTACAAAATTTCATAACAATCAGCAAAGTCGTTTTTGACTAAACTACATAAAGACAGAAAGTCAGTCAGATCTTGTCATCAATCAATACGGATATTTATCAATACATTTTGGAAAAAAAATCAAATGTGCAGGCAGAACTACAGATTCATTAATATACTCGTACATAAAGTTAATGTGTTCCTTCTATTTGATATGTATATGTAGTGTACTGATGAGAAAAGTATATACTATATAGTTATTTTATTACTTTTAAAATATTGGTTTATATCTATATTCTGTATACTATAATAGAACTCTAAAAAAGCCAAATCTGTACACTAAATATTTTTTTAATTGTGATTGGGTAGACTTTGTTATCGATATAGAAGCCAAAAATAATTCTTTTATAATTTTTGTATGTCTGTCTGTCTGTCCCTGTGAACACGTATCACTCTGAAAGTACTGAACAAATTTTGATGAAATTTTTTGTCCCATAAAACGCAAAGGGTTCTCCAGCATAACGAAAGACAAAAATTTCTAGTTAATGTAACTATACTTTTTTGCGACACCTTAGTACAAGAGCCAGCAACGTTGGAAGAACGAGAATTTTAGAAAAACTGGTTCTTTAATATGAAGATATATTATGCCCTTCCAAACAGGATTCAGGATACCTGGTAGCCGGTTAACGTTGTTTTTTTTAACGCGCATCACACCTTTACAGGTCAAAATTTTGATTTATAAATAATTTTAGGAACATTTTTTTTTCAGTAACTTTTAAACGCTATTAAAACATGAATTTATCACTGCCAGACAATTTTGTTATTGACAATAATGTGCCCGATTATATTCTTTATAAATAAAATAATTTATTTGAAACCATTTTATTTTTTCCATTGCGAAGAACGTATTTCATTTTATTAACCATTATGATATTGAGATTTTACCGTAAACAATGAAAAACAACGATAAACGTAGACATATGACTTGTAACTGACTTGATCTTGAATACATGCGTATATAACAGGCGCTTCCACAATTATCGCTA
Source organism: Antheraea pernyi (assembly GCA_015888305.1). NCBI lineage: Eukaryota > Metazoa > Arthropoda > Insecta > Lepidoptera > Saturniidae > Antheraea > Antheraea pernyi. The sequence continues at coordinate 2,035,611 of MU158811.1, read as the reverse complement.
TCTTTATCATACAACCAGTGGTGGGCTAAACTATAGCTAAGTAATTCTACAAATATTATTTTTTATTTACCTTCTTTTATGTCTAAATATAATAATATTAAAATTACAGCTATCTTAACATGCTTTGAACATATTTTTTTATTTACAAAAAATAGCATCGGTCACATTATTGTTAATAACAAAAATGTCTGGCAATAATAATTTCATGTTTTAGTCGCTATTCTGAGTTAGTGAAAAACAAAACATTAAAAAATTATATCAAAATCAATATTGTTGCCTGTAAAGGTGCGATATGCACTAATAAACGCAACGTTTAACGGCAGCCAGGTAGCCCACACGCTATGTGGAAGAACATAAAGATATATAAAAAACTGGCTTATTGAAATTCGCTTTTGAAACCGTTGCTTGCTCTTAGACGAATAATTACAGGCAAGTGACAGTTGACGCGTTGTTCTCATATCTTTTTAATATTTATATTTTCCTTCAATACAATGGAGTGTGAATTTTTTTTAATACAAGTTGAATAGTTATGATATCATTCAGTGTTTAATTTATCATTATTTATTTTATGAATATTTTTTATTGCTTAATTTACAATGTAACTCTATCAACTTGATATTTTATAACGTAAACTATACTGACTGTAAACGTCTACAATAAAGGGAAAGAAACTTCGTCCATAATCGGGGGTCCATAGACCTCTCAAACTTTTTTTTACATTACCGCCAATATATGTAGGTTAGTTTTTATTTTAATTGAACCCGGTATATGATGCTACGAATGGGTTGTAGGCTTATTTTAAAAGGTTTCTCACATATCATCTGTGTATATATTTGAGTGAGTCCCTTGATAGTTTGGATTTACAATTAGAAACGGTAGGTCTGGCTGTTTTCGAAAATCATCCTTTAAGGGAGTAAAAGGGGGGTGCAAAGTTAGTATGAAAGTTTTCTGATTTTCAAAGTTATTTCAATAAAATGTTGTATTTGGGTTATAAGTTCCTAATAATGATTATTGCCGATATCGTTTTTTATGAATTCAATCGCTAACGGGGTAAAAGAGGGGTGCAAATTTAGTAGGTGTAACAGTTTTTCGTATTTACCTACATTATTTCAATGAAATTTTGTATTTAGGTTATTAGTTCCTAATAATTATTAGCGAAATCCTACTCAGAGTTTAAAGTATCGGATTTGAAGCTGTCGAAACTCTTCTATCTAGCGTGCCGCGCGCGCACGGATGTGCCGCGGTGGTGCATGAGGTAGGGGTGTGAGACGTACGTAGTCGACAAGTGGGCAACCCGAACGGGGGCAAACGTCGGTAATTTTTTTTTATAGACAACATGTACCTATATTTATTTACTAGCTGACCCGTGCAACTTTGTCTGCATCAAATCTATTGTCACCGGTTTCAATTGTATTTTTAAACGCCAAAAATTTTAATAAAACTGAAACCCGATTGCATTCACACATACCGTTTCCAATTGTAAATCCAAACTATCAAGGGACTCCCTCAAACATATACCCAGATGGTATGTGAGAAATCTTTTAAAATAAGCCTACAACCCGTTCGTAACATCATCTACCGGGTTCAATAAAAATAAAAACTAACCTACGTATATTGGCGGTAATGTAAAAAAAAGCTTAAGAGGTCTATGGACCTCCAGTTGGAACGACGTTCCTTTCCCTATTTTGAAGGCGGTTACTATACAGTCAGTATAGTTTACATTATAAAATATCAAGTTAATAGACTTCAATTGTAAATTACAATAAAACGATAAAATATATTCATAAAATAAATAATGATAAATTATACACTGAATGACATCATAACTATTTTCAACTTGTATTAAAACTTTTTCACATTTCATTGTATTAATGAGAAATATAAATATTAATAATATATGAGCAAGATGCGTCAACTGTCACTTGCCTGTTACTATTTGTCTAAGAGTTAGGCAACGGTTTCGAAAGCGAATTTCAATAAGCCAGTTTTTTATATATCTTTATGTTCTTCTACATGACGTGCGGGCTACCTGGCTGCCGGTAAACGTTGCGTTTATTAGTGCAAATCGTACCTTTACAGGCGGAATATTGAACTTTATATAATTTTAGAATGTTTTGTTTTTCAGTAACTTTTAAACGCTACTAAAACATGAAATCATGATTGCCAGACATTTTTGGTATTAACAATTATGTGGCCGATGCTATTTTTTGTAAATAAAAAAGTTTGTTCAAACCATGTTAAGATAACTGTAATTTTATTGAAGTTATACTTCTTTTGGCGCATTAGGGAAAAATTATGAGAGTAAATTTTTACGATGCGCGCGTACACCGTCACGAAAAACCGATACCCTGAAGTTAGCTATAGTTAACATTTTGTTTCTTTGTGTTAAAACTTTCAATGTATTAAATACCTTTTTTCTATTGTTAGTGTCGTTTTATCTACAAACGTAGAATAAGGCGAAAAATATTATAAAATTTTTGAAAAGTGTTTTATCTTGTTACGCCAAAGAAGTATAACTTCTAACGCGTGTGCATAAGTACACACATACTTTTTTTTAAATATTATTTTATTTCGACATGGAAGAGAGTAAATTAAAAATAATATGTTTTTTTTATGGCGTAGGAGGCAAACGGTCAGATGGATCACCTGATGTTAAGTGATCCCCACCGTCAATAGACACTTGCAACACCAGGGCAGTCGCAAGTGCATTGCCAGCCTGTTGGAAGGGGAGAGGGAAAAAGGAAAAGTACCAAAACCTATGTATAGAATAACTTGGCTATAGCCATATTTTAATATATTATTTAGTAGTTTATATACAAATTTAATAAAGTTTGCTACATTCAAACACATTATATTATTTTTAATGTTGTACCAATGGCTGGTACACACCAAATGGCGACGAGGATGGGATCACCAAATGGCCAATATAATTTAATATTTCGTTATATTACCAATTAAAATTGATATTGATATCCTCAAAATGGCCAAAATATATTGATTATGATAAAAATGGGATCACGAAATGGCAAAGAGGATAATCGGCAGTTGGTAATCCCATTTTTATCCTCGTCACCATTTGGTGTGTACCAGCCATTGGTACAACATTTAAAATAATATAATGTGTTTGAATGTAGCAAACATTATTAAATATGTATGTAAAATGCTAAATATTAAAATACAAGTTACAGTCTCGTTGATTGCAGAACTGTCAACTGTCTTTTCAAATTATTCCAAATATAAACCAATATTTTAATAGTAATAGTAGTAATAGATTAAAAGTAATAAAATAAGTATATACTTTTTACATCAGTACTATAGCTATAGCATCAGTAACTAGGCACACTCTTACATTTGACAATCACTTATGTAAACTGTTTGAGAAAATTGTAAACCAAAAGTTACTATTGTTATCCTATTTGAGTAATTTCATGGGGGATTCTTTTACTGCGGTTGTTGAAGATGCTCGTTATGGTGTGATTGCTTATTATGAGTTTTTTTGTGATTCACCAGTTTATCCGAATCGATTCCTTCAGATCAAACAGCGCGTAGGTAACTGCATTCGAGCACCTTCTTCATCTTCACCTTTACGTCGGGTCCGTCGAGCCTAAGGTCAGTATGAGTTTATTAAAGCCGGCAAAAAAAAAGTCGTGGTAGCATAGTGGTTTGACCGGTGGAATATTATTTCGATGTCCGCAGGCTAGAACCCCGGCATGTACCAACGAATTTTTCGGAATTCGCGTACATTTACTAATTTAATAAGGAAAACACCGTGAGGAAAGCTGAACCTGAGAAATGTTCTTGTAGTTGTACCGTATGTGAAGAAAATATAGAACTGTGGATTTCTCAGAATTTGAAATGTTGTGGGCTGGCGTGGTGTTTATGCACATACGTTCCTTCGGGAAGAGGCCTATGGCCATGCAGTGGGTCTCTTACAGGCTGATGATGATGATGAGGCCGGCATGGCCATTACCGAGGACTTGGACTCGGTGTTCACAGCTGTTTATGGAGTTAACTGTGTTTACGATCACGGGTTTTCATTTTAAAAAGTCGTCCTCTAAACTTACGAGTATATTAATTAGCCGAATAGGTACAGCCATTCTAGAATTATGCGTTTACATACAGTTGGCGATTAATTTTTACTAGTGGGCGTCCAGTGGACGACATTCGACCATGGTTCATTGATTTTTTAAAGGGATAAATATTATGTCTCACCGTATAAAATGATTAGTTTGTTTTTATTATGTTGGCAATGTTAACGTCATATGATACCCCGACCAAATTGAAAAGTTTCTATAAACAATATACTCTTCAACAAAACTAGCTACGCATCGATTTAGGCGGGTTACGTAAGCAAACGCAGATTTGTTTATTTACTTGATAGATTTGTGAATGTTACATTTGTACAAATTATACTTTTTAGACAAAATGTACTACATTTATGTACACAAAATCGGTAATTACGTTACATAAAAATGTAAACTAATCAATGACATTAGAAGAAATTATATGAAACAGTAAGTGTTTGAGGTTATTACATTTGCCGTAAAATTTTATTGTTTTACTGAATTTGTGTTGTAATTATAATGCTATTTATATATTTTAGATACGGGCATCTTATTAAGGTCCAAGGAAGAGTTGGCTTCTTTAACTTGTAGACTTAAATTGAACAAAAGGGCGAGAGACCACAAGAAGACTTGAAAAAGAGAAAAATAAAAAATGGAAAGATCAGTGGAGACTTTAATGCAGTGATGTCATGATTATATGGAAATGAGGTTGTAACAAGATGAAATTAAGAAATAAATTGTGCAAACACAAGACTGAGCTCTTTAGATTTATTAGAATCAACATATATTATAGAAATTATCAATAAAAAATTAGTTTTATTTTATTTATAATGACATTATATAATACTTTTTTTGAATGATGACATTTTATTATTGTTCTACTCTGCATAATAATTTATCCTTTAACAATCTTCTGCCAATTAAATATTGTGAGGTGTTTACTGTCTCCGTAGGAGTAGAAATAATTTCATGATCAGGGTCTCATTCTTCTTCCTGTGATACTATAATGCCAAATATAACCAGCATTTTATGTACGGCACAACAAGCCTGAATTCATTCTGCTACATTTTACAGTTCACAGTGATAAACTGCTAGGTTCAAACATTGTTATTGGTTCTTTAGTCTTGTACAAGCATTTTTCATGAATATTTCAGCCCTTGTATGCTTTTCTCCATAATTCGCTTCTGTTGTGCCAGTAGTAGTATGTACAATTAGAATCATCAACAAAGGGTGTAGTGGGAAGCCAATCTCCTAAAAATTTAAACAATATTATTACTGTGAAATAATACATTCATTTGCTATATAAATAAAATACAATTATAGAATCTACATATATTTTTTCATGTATATTATGGAATTAAAAATAAATAAATATTGATATAAAAAAATAATGGAATTAAATTTTCCTATTTCAATTACAAAGTATATGGTGAAAAAACATTTGTTTTCCCGGTTTATTTGTTTATTCTAAGTAATGCACTGGCAATTTGTCTAGATACACCCATGTCAGACATATTATATATATATTAGCAAAAGCCACACCGTTTTCCCATGTTAGTGCAATAATTATATGGTTATATAGTTGACTATATTGTATCCCATATAACTAAGTCATATAACCTATAATATGGTTTTCATCAACCCAATCATATGTGAAAAAAATATTTGCAGGTTATTTATAGCATTCTAATACATATCATTTCCTTAAGTTAACATAATATTTACCATTTATCCATTTAAGAGACTGGTAGTGTTTACAATAGTAATAAAGATGTTCATCTTCTTTAGCAGGTCCAAACACAATGCAACGACTACCATCAATACAGCTAATCACAGCATTTACAATGAAACCTGAAAGAATTAATAAATATATTCATCTGTGTGTTAGGACATATATATACCAATTATAGATACACAATTTTGTTTAAATTGGAATATAGTTATATTATTTAGTAAAAATTGTGTCACCATGCTCATAAGTTGTCTGTTCAAAGATATCAAGTTGAAACAAATTGTAACTAGTTTTATTTATTACAGTAACTCTTGAATATACCATATGTATATACATTTTAAAATAAACAAATACACAGAAATTACTATGGATATATGTTTAAAATGTTAGATGTAAAATATACATATTCCTTACAATGCATTATTCATGAGAGTTTATTTGCTACCCCTATTAGCTCCTGATAGGATCCATCCAGACATGTATTAAGCACATTTTGTAGAGATCACGATTATTGCACTTATATGATAAAAAGTTCACTTATTAAGATCAACAATATTTACCTTTATTTTCAATGTAACTCGTAGTGATGAAGACTTTAGATTTGTTTGTCGTATAAGTTATTTACACAAACACTGTAATGCTTTCTTTATGAAATGATACCTTTTCATAATATGTATCTCCATAAGATCTTCTAATGGATCATTGCTACTGCGAACTTTTGTTTGAACAATTGCCATATTATTTCTTACATCTTGTACTCTCAGTATTTTGAACATTTTCAACACAAAAATAACGTACTCCTATATAATTTATGCTATAAAAACACTTTTACGCTACAAAGCTAAACTTTTCACGACAAAAATCACAGTGAAACATATACTAGCGTAAATATGAATATGTTTCGGTTTGGAACGTCAAAATGGCACTTCATTGTAACTCGCACTCGCAAATAAGCATTTACGCGCCTTTACGTACTCGCGCATACTCGCGTTTCGAAACTTGATACCTATAAAGTAAACAAACAAAACTCGCACTCACAAACTATGTCTGACAAGTGAGCAACTAGGTGGCGCTTTTAAAATCCCATCCAAACCGTAGTGAACGTCAACGCGTTCGAGCGTGTACAAAAACTCACACTAAGCACACTGTGCCATATTCTCGTTTAAAATTAAATAACTTTCAAATTAAATATTATGTATTTTTAACCGACTAAAAAGAAGGTTTGGTATTCGACCTGTATGTTTGTGTGTCCGCGATTTTCTCCAAAAATATTGATACGATTGCGATGAGATTTTCGTTGTTGGATACTTATTAAACCAATAAAGAATAAAAAAAAGGTATACAATGGACTTTCGGTGCGGCTCGATACTGTGCGTTAGTCGGTGTGAAGCTGTAATCTCAGAGATTTCATGGTGACAGTAAAGTAATGAAATTAGAAAAAAAGTTGGTATACAGATATTAAGTAATGGCTTTTGCTCGCAGCTTCACGCGCGTTGATTATGAAAAATAAAGAATATTTCAAATCGGTTAAGTATTTCATGAGTTTATCCATAATAAATAAAAAATAAATTAATAATGTATTATTGTACGGTGTAACGAATAGAACAGTAGACCATCAGATTTTAAGGGATCGCTTTACTCTGTATATATTTGGAAAACTTTCGACAGACCCGCAGTCCTGAGAGCACTTATAAAGGGCTATATAATTATATATTTTTGAAATGTGAGTTGGAAAAGTCGTTTGGACGTTTGTAACCAGTCAACAAGTATTTACAATAGATAACAGAGCTAATGTTGCGATATACTCATCATGTCAGACATTACTGAAGATATTTCATATTTCGAGACACAGACGTTGAAAGTTATTTTCACGCTGGTTTGAGTTCGAAGCCCGTTCGAGTGTTGGCAGGACACATCTGTAACCCCAATATTTATTTTCGTGCTTATCGGCCGTGCTAGAATCACCTTGAACCAGAGCTTCCGTGCTTAATGCTCGTGATTTACTAAAGCGGACTTTGGTGTTACGTGATAGAGTTGAGAATAGTGTAGCAGTTGCGTTCGTTTGGGGTCAGCAGCGACAGTCACCGACCTATCTCGTGGTGTTTTCACTGAAAGAGTGTATTAGACACACGCCCGCTGTTGGTGGTGTGACACAAAGTAGTTCGGGCGGCGCGTCGACTCGCCTCACTGTCTTATTGCTAATAAATATTAACAATTTCACAAATATTTAAAATAAATATATATTAAGTTATAAGCTGTTTTACGTGTCTTAAATCAATACTTAGAAAATATTTTAATTTATGTGACCGCTTCGAGAGGGTGTTCTTTTTAATATTATTTTTTTCTACTGTCAATAAAAATATATAAAATTACTTTTAAATATAAATTAATAGCTGTTCCACGTGTACTTTAGAAGTATATAAGGGGTGAATTAGTGGAAGCGTGTGTGAGGGTGTAGTATGACACGCGAGAGTGGAAGGGGAGTGTCGGGTGAGGAATGGTGCTCAGGATGGGGCCGGTGGCAGGCGCGGTTGGCGCTGCTGCTGGCGTTGCCGGTGCTGCTGACGGGCGCCTACTGCACCAACTACGTGTTCCTCGCGGCTCACACGCCACATAGGTAAATATACCACTTTTTACTATTCTCTTAGTACTGTAAACATGAAACTTTGTGATGCCGGAAGGATTTTTGTTACTCTTTCACGCAAACACTGCGAGACCATAGTGATGATATATTAGAGTAATGTAAGAAAGCGAGTAAGAAACAAAACAGATTTATTTGCAACACACAAGCAAATATAATTGTTGACTACAGGTGAAAACATACATATTTAATAAATAATATAAACGCAAAAATATATAAATAAAAATTTAAGATTTAGTGTATGTGTGTAGCAAGTGTGCCCCGAGTCCGCATATGTGCTGTCGCCGTAGGATATGTCGTTGTTGTAGGAGGTTAGTCCTCCAGTGCTGGTTTACACTCAGCGCCCAGAGTGTTATATGTGCGGTAAGTGATGATGTGCATGTTATGTGTCGTCTGGTGTACTGTGTAGTGATTAGTAGTTATTGTAGCTTATACATTACAACAACATATATATTATCATTACATATTATAAAACAAAGTCCTCTGCCACATCTGTTTGTCTCTCTCTGTTCACAATAAACTCAAAAATTACTGATCGTATTTTCATGCGGTTTTCACCAGTAGATAGAGTGATTCACGAGGATGGTTTAGGTATGTATAATTTGTCTAAGTTTTTTTAATTATCAGGGCACGACAAAGTCCGCCGGGTCCGCTAGTGATTTGTAAAGATATTGTTATATTGTAAGACAATATTACCAAATACCAATTTACCAAAATATAACGATCAATGTTAAGTATGTCTGATTGAGTCCTGCCATCTGTGGGCTTGACGCGTAGATGGCTCAGTGATTAGTGATAGATTATATACACGTCGTTATTTAACGTTACGTCAGATTGTGATGAAACGCTTCAACCCGTAAAGTATAAAAAAAGTGTCAGTAGTAGTATACATTATTACAGTTGCACGAAAATAACATATGGTCTCATTATGTAGCGCAGACGAAGTCACGAGTGGTCGGTATGTTGCGCTAATCATACTAGCTTTTAATATAAACTTATTTCCCTTTGTAAAACTATTTTTAATGGACTTCAAGTAAGAGATTTTCAATTCGGTTGGAATTTTCTTAATCCTTGTTACTTCAGTTGAAATAAGGGTAACATGATGATGATGACTCTGGTGCTATTAAGTTATTAATTATATTAACCGATTTGGAAAATATTTTTTAAAGGGATCACATATGGCGGCGTTTCATATCATTGGTATTGTATATCGGATTTTGAAGATACACCAGGGAACTTCTTAAAATCGAATAGGAAATGTACAGTGATTGAGAGATTGGTAGGTTTTAAAAATCGTTGGTACATGCCGCGGTTCGAACCTGCGGACATCGGAGTGATATTCCACCGGTCAAACCACTAGACCACCACGACTTATCTATATTAAGAAATTATATTACTATCTATTATATTTATTTTTTATGTTTGTATGTAATTCAAATACGGCTTTGATAAATCTTTATTTCCACAAGTATTAGGCTATTAGTATTAGATATAAATATTAGTAAATATGTAGTTGTTTCTATTTTTCTGTAGAAATGTATATCTATTGAAATAGGAAATGGAAAACAATATGAAAACACTTTATTGAAATATTGTATACCAATTTATGCTATTTAAAAATTGATAAGTTACAATTAATGTCAATAGTAGTAAGAAATCTTTGAAAAGTAATTACTAAAGATTAAAATTTTATTTATTTTTAATCGAGTTCAAGTATTTTTTTTATATTTAGTGTGTATACTTAAAATTAATATATAATTTCAACATCAATCTCGTATAAAATTAATTTATTCTAAAATGTGAGAAAAAATCAAAGAGACTTGAATAAATACTACAAAAGAAACGCGTTCAGAGCCGCGGGCTCAGCTAGTTGAAATATTATATCTTGTTGTTTATGTTTAGTGCAGTAAGAGTACATAATTATTCTTCAGGTAAGTATTCTTATCAACATATCAACAAATGTGAAATACAAAAGGGTAAATACATAGATATACGAAAACCCAAGATGCACACTTAACGTCTCACAGACGGCACACAAAAATGAGTGCATAATTTTGGACTATGCAATCATTCCAAATATTCTCACGTCGCTTGCGACCTTGTAAAACAACTTTAAATCATTCAGGTAAGGTTGAATTTGCAAAATCATAAGTTTATCACATAACTATAACCACGCATGTATATTGGGGAGACTGCGGATGGTTTTAAGTGCTACGTTTATTCGAGACTGTTTTGGGTTTCTATGTGTCAATGGGTAGATATGATAAATATACATCGTCCTTTACTGTATCGCCCAAAAATAATTTGTTTAGTAAACAAATTTAAACGCTAATAGACTAATCTTAACCCTTGTGCTGAGCTTCAACCGCTTGCTGTACAATGTTGTAATGCCTCTTTAAGATTTATATCTTGTTTTTCTCCACGCAGAAATTAGGGGATTTCTTCAAAGTAGAGCTGGATCCATTTTAATAATATAACAAATACGGAGACGCAGTTCAAAGGCAGGCACTAACATGAGAATTTGATGTTCCAAAGCAACGAAATGCCCCATAAAATGATCGTCGTCCAGTTTATAGTAGTGTTTCTTCTTTTGGTTTCGTAAAATTATTTTCAGTAATATTTTATTATTTATAAAAGTGGTATTGATGTCTCGTATATTATATTAATTGAGGAATAACATATACTTCCCGTGTACGAATCTTTATTAAATTCGGCTGAAAATAAATAAAATCCAATGATGTCAGTTACACAAATATTTTTTTTTAATAAAATTAACTGATAACTTATAACATGTGCTAATATTTCCATATGTATGTACTAAACTAATATTTGACATTATAAGACAACCTCAAATGAAATAATTACAATGTTACAAAGCGAATGTCTTGATCTATACTATTTATCTTCTATCTATCTATACTATAATAAAACTGTAACAAAGCCAAATCTGTACATTTAATATTTTTTGAAAATTTTGATCGGTGTAGACTTTGTTGTCGATATAGAAGCCAAAAATAATCCTTTTACAATTTTTGTCTGTCTGTCTGTACCTGTGAACACGCATCACGCTGATAGTACTGAACCGATTTTAACGAAACTTGACACAGTAATAACTAATATTACAAGGTTACATTTAAGATACTTTTTGTCCCATAAAACGCAAGGGGTTCTCCAGAATAACGGACGAAATTCAAGAATTCAAGAGTTTGTAGTGTCAGTGAAATTCATGACGGATTTTGGAAATTTGTGCTATATATAGCAGCCAGATTAGCTATAAATTTAAGCTATATTGGAACGAAGTTCCTTATTGCGCGTTACACGCTTTGAGCGGATGGGAGCTAGACCGAAAAAAGTGTAACAAGACTTTTTTTGCGATACCTTAGTACGAGATCCAGTAACGTTGGAATAACAAAAATTTAAGAAAAGCTGGTTGTTTAAACCTTTGTTTGTCTTTCTTTATGCTCTTATAAACAAGATTCAAGATACCTGGTTGCCGGTAAACTTTGTGTTTGTTAATGCGCATCACACCTTCACAGGTAAAAATATTTATTTTTAAATAATTGTAGGAAACTTTTTTTTCGGTAAAACTTTCTTTTTAAACGTTTTTAAAAACATGAATTTGTCATTGCCAGACAATTTTGATATTGAATATAATGTGCCTGATGATGTTCTCTATAAATAAAAATAATTCATATCAAACCATTTTATTTTTTGTATTGTATGGAATTAATTTCATTTTATTAACCAGTATGATATTAAGTTTTCACCGTAAACAATGATTTATCCTTACGATGTATGCGACTTTTTCTAGGGTAGAAACGCGCGTAAAACGCGGTATCTGTACGTAATATATTTTGAGCGCGCGAGTCGACTCGTGCGTAAATCGCTTCATATGGACAGGCTCTAAACCTACTGCCTGGCCACAAATTTTGAACTTGAGAGCGTAGGTAACCATGCGGACTTAGAAATAAATCAATCACCGAAATATATATTTTTGATATCATTAACTTGATGTTAAGTGATCACCACAGTCCATAGACACTTGCAACCCTAGGGGAGTCGCAAATGCTTTGCAGGCTGTGTTTGGGGGAAAAGAGAGGTGGGCCTCCGGCGCTCGCACTGGCCGGTCGAAACGCAACAATGCTATCACTGTTACTTCACGTCGGTTTTTCTGTGAGAACGTGGTAGTACCCCGGGCGAGCCGACCCATTCATGGCCATTTGACCCTCCCCGCGGCGGCGGCTAGAGAGCTTGTCCCGGTGGACAAGCAAGCTCCTTATTGGCTGGAGCGTAGTGCGGGTGCAGCTGCTGGACGAGAAGCCCATGCGCTGCTTTAAGTGCATGGGCATGGGGCATACCCGCCCCATGTGCCCCTCCTCGTCCAGCAGAGGCGATGGGTGCTACCGCTGCGGCGCTGCGGGCCACAAAGCGGCTGACTGCAAAGTGGAGGTGGCTCGCTGCGCCGTATGCGCGGATGCTGGGAGGCCATCAGGGCACGTCATGGGGAGCCGTAACTGTAGGCCCCCCAAAGCTAAAGGTAGGCCCTTCCCGGTAGCGGGAGCAGGTCCCGTGGTAGCAGCCGTCAGGCAGGAGGAAGTTGCAATGGACCAGTGATGGCGCACACCAATTGCAACTTCCTCCAGACGAACCTGAACCACTCCGCCGCTGCACAAGATCTCTTTGTGCAGTCAGTGGCGGAGTGGGGCATCGGGCTCGCGGTCGCTGCGGAGCCTTATTACGTTCCCTCCCAGCCGCAATGGGCTGGGGATCGGGATGGCTCCGTGGCGATCATGGCTGGTTCAGGTTCGACCCTGGTGGTTAGAGAGCGGAGCGCAGGTTTCGTGGCAGCCGTCTGGGGAGAGTACGCCATTGTGGGGGCATACTTCTCCCCTAACAGACCCCAGTGTGGGCTGACGCCTTCAGTGCCGACAACGTGCGCGCGCTGCGTAAGGCGCAGCGCACGGTGGCACTGAGGGCGGTCCGGGCATACCGCACGGTGTCCTCGGCGGCGGCTTTCACGCTCGCCGGCTCCCTACCCTGGGAGCTGGAGGCGGGTGTCCTCGCCGCTGTGTATCAGTACACGGCGGCGAGAAAGCGTAGTGGTGAGCCTCCTGCTCTCAGGGAAGTTGAGTTTAAGAGGCGGGAGATCCGGGAGGTGGCGGTCGAGAGGTGGATGCAGGACTTGGCGGACGCGCGCTATGGGCGTTATACAGTGGATGCCGTCCGCCCGGTCCTGCGGGAGTAGATGGGACGGGAGTGGGGCTCCCTGACGTTCCGGATGGTGCAGGTACTCACCGGGCACGGTTGCTTCGGATGGTACCTGCACCATATCGAGAGGGCCACTTAGAGGGTCTACCTCGCGGGCCCTCTCCGCCGCCTCCTTCTGCGAGATGACCTCCTCGCAGAAGGAGGTCATCGCTCGCCAAGCCTGTTCGCTGCCGAGCATGGCCAAAACCACGCTCGGCAGCGACAAATTCACCACTACATTCCCCACCGCCGCAGCCAGAATGCGGCGCTGCCCCTCCCACGCAGCACACTCGGACAGAGTGTGCTGCGCGGTGTCATCATCAGTTTTTTGTATTGTTGAGGCGGCAAGGGATCGATCTATGCTTCTCCCCTTGAAGAGCCGCCCCAACGGTCCGCCGGGCTCCTACCTATAGAGAGGCAACCGGGTACACACCGGCTGCCCCCCCTCGTCCGCCGAACCTGTGCAATGAGGAGATGGGCCCCTATAGATCGATCCCTTGCCGCCTCAACAATACAAAAAATATATATATATATATAGGCGTGTACTCAATGTTCAGAACAACATTTCGAAAACGAAGTTACAAAATTATATCTACATAGGAGCATTTTGATCACAAACGAACCAAAAACAGTATCCAAAAATAACAATCTATTGATTCAGGTTTTAATTTGCATACCGTGTGATGTTTAATTAATGATACAACTAACATGATATTGAGATTAAACCAACAAATGTACGATAAAAATTATTATACAAAGTCAATATAATTAATTCGTTATTTGTACGGCTGAAAGATTTATGACTGTTATTAAGTTGTGCGATGGTTTGAAATGATGACTCAATGCTGATTTGTTTTGACAAAGTATATATTCAACAATAAATTCCAATATTGAAATATCAGTAATTCATCGTCTGGAGCAGAGGTTCCTAGACTTTTTTCTCATAGACCACTTTCAACATTTAGCTGATTTCGGTGGACCTCCTGCAGCTACATTTCAACCATATTCTCAAAACTCGACAAAAAATGTGAAGATTAGATCTACTTATGGAAATTTGCAAGTCTCGACACGTTGCTCTAAATATGGAATATGCAAGTTTTTACAAGTAATAGTTGCTGAGCTTACAAGTAATAGTCGAAGTCAAGGCAACATTTTAGTTCTTTACTATCGAAAGCAGATAAATTTTCGTGGACCTCCGCTTACGAATTGTGAACCCCCATTTATTTGTCACGCCAACGTAGAGCCCCGTCGAGTCTCCCGTGACTCCAGGGGGTCCACCTGTCATGCAAGCATGACTGTCTCGCAATAGGAGGCGACGGAGAGCCACCTGGCCTCGTTCTCGACCATCTTACTAACGATAATCGGAAGCGAGAGATCCGGGCCAATTGCCGCGACCAGCTCGTGGTTTGGTACGTCCCAGGCGGTACATTCACTCATCATGTGCTTCATGAAATCATTCACGCAGCCACGGTTATGGCACCCTGAAGTCGGCTCCCGGCCAATGTGACACAAGTAGCGCCCGAAGCAACCATGCCCCGTGAGCACCTGCGTCAGCCGGAAGTTCAAGGTGCCATGCCACCTAGTGAGCCATTCGACCATGACTGGTCGAACAGCTTCGATTCTTATCACGCACCAGCTAGGTTGCTCAAGTGGTCGAGACCACTCTTTCACCACTAGGACCTGGTGGAGCTGAGACCTCACAGTCTCGATGTCGACGACCGGAGCGACCCCCGACGTAGCAATCGTCGCGGCCTCGTGGTACATCCTCCCTCGGGCTAACACCAGCATGTCATCTGTTTAACAGACCACACTGGCGCCGCGCCGCAGAGGAGCGCACCGCGCAACACTCAGTCGTATCCGATGTTCCACAAGAGGGGGCCCAGGACAGACCCCTTATTTTTTTTTTACGTGGGGAAATCCCTTATGGATTCACCATCCTCTCGGGGGAGATGGTGGGTTATGTCCGACTCGCACGGACTAAAACCCCACGGTGTACGTCTGCCGCTATAGTCTGGGCGGCACGAGATCTCTATAGACTTCATCGTGCCGCCCCAGCGGTTAGCCCAGCAGCGAAAGCGCCACCGCCGGGCCCCGTCTTGTTAGGAGACAGCCGGGTACACACCGGCCGTCTCCCCAGGACAGACCCCTGCGGAACACCGGACACGACGTCACGTCGACTTTCCCCCCACTCTGTCCTGGGAAGGTTACGTACCTGTCCGAGAGGTACGCCCCAACTATGTGGCGTTGGTAGTGAGGCACTCCATGATACCGAAGTGCCTCTTTGATGTTAGCACAAGGCAATGTGTTACAAGCGTTCGCGATTTTGAGGGATACCGCCAACACTACCTCGCCTCGGCCAACTGCTTTCTCCGCCTGGATCTTCACTCTCGCGCCTCGTAAGCCAGGACCTATGCACAGCCAGGTATGTCACAATATTCCATACATTCTCACTGCCGAGCATGGCCGCAACCACGCTCGGCAGCGACAGATCTTGTCCTACCGCCGTAGCCAGAGTGCGACGCTGTTCCTCCCACGCTGCACACTCAGAAAGAGCAGAGTGTGCTGCGCGGTGTCCGGATCAGCACCGCACTGATGGCATACGGCGGTTGGCTCCTTGCAAGCTATCCGGTGCAAGTATCAGCCGAAA
The DNA here is from genome assembly GCA_015888305.1 of Antheraea pernyi. Classification (NCBI taxonomy): domain Eukaryota; kingdom Metazoa; phylum Arthropoda; class Insecta; order Lepidoptera; family Saturniidae; genus Antheraea; species Antheraea pernyi. Next base: position 2,019,280 of record MU158811.1, on the reverse strand, counting down.
CACCCGTGCCCGGTTAGCACCTGCACCAGACGGAAAGTCAGGGAGCCCCACTTCCGACGACACCAATCCGGCAGAACTGGGCAGACGGCGTCGATAGTCGTTCTACCGTACCGCGCGTCCGCCGGGTCCTGCTTCCACCTCTCCATCTGCCCCTCTCTCTCCATCCTTCTCCTGTCCTCTATTTCCTCGGGAGCTACAGGCTCCCCCATCTGTTTCTTGACCGCCGTATATTGATATACGGCGGCAAGCACCTCCGCCTCTAGCTCCCAAGGAAGGGAGCCGGCGAGCACCATTGCCGCCGCCGAGGACACCGTCCGGAGCTAACTTAGCACCAGCCAGACCCTTCAATCTTTGGGCGTCCAGCACGTCCACATCAATTGCAGATTCCACCTCCATCTCCACCTCCGAGCTGGCCGCAGACCCGGCATTGGAATTGGCTACGGAGCCAATAGCGGAGTTAGCAACCGACCCGGCTGCAGAAGTCGCCCTACTCACCCCGCCAGCCAGAGCCCGGTCAGATGACTCGTCGGCCTCGCCCACAACCGCGCGACCACTGCCGTGCATCCGGTTGGTCCCCCTGCGAGAAGTGCTGACCTTGGGTGCATTCCGCTCCTCCACTTCCGTATAGGAGTCAAATACCTTAGCTAAAACGCTGGAGCGTTTCAGCTTTATCTTCTTTGCGCTCACGTTTGGCTCCTGCCTTGCCGCCTCCACCTCCAATGATTTGATCGCCGAACGGGTGGTAACCTCCGCCTCATCCTTACGAACACATTTTAAAATATTTGAAAAATTTAGTTCCATTTTGGTTCCCACGAGTATGGGGGAAAAGACGGTCCACCCAGGCAGTGCCCCCTGTACCTGGGTAAGCCTAGCGTAACTCGTCAAGAGAGTCGGCTGGTTCTCTGACGGGGGTCGCACTGGAGACTGATCTTCCATCAGCCATGCATCCTCTCGCGGTGCGCCGCCGCTTAGGATTAGGGTATTTTTTATAGAGGTTGTCTTCCTCTCGGCCCAGGCGGTTAAGCCAAGACCCTCGGTCCCATTTGTAGCCGCGAGATATGACCACGACACTCCAAATGGGATTACGAGATCGGCGGTGGGAGATAAGTCAAAGTGCCCTACCTACCCATCCGACGGCAGTGTGACTGCACGCCGGACCCACCAGCGCCCCATCATCCGCCTCCTCTGCTATTCTGAAGAGTGCTAGACAAGGCGCTCTCCCCCTACCAGACGACGTTGCCCGGGGTGCGCCACGTGGAGGCTCTCTGGCATCGCACCCCGACGTCGGTTACCCTGGTTTCCGCCTTTATTCGTTTCAGAACCTCCAAGTAGGAGAGTCCCTTGTCCTGTGTTTCAGGACAACTGAAAGTGTTATTGTTACTGCAGCTGATTTAGGAGCGACGAGCTTTGGGATACTCTCCTTCGTGGAAGCCTGTTTCTCCTTTGGAGATATCTGAGGCCTGCCATTTCTATCAACCAGCACCCAATCGTCCTACATCCTGAGCCCTGACTTGGCAACGCTGAGGAAGTTCCTCTTTTGCTGAACTCTGCGATTTGTGTGAGAAGAGTTCCTAGGTCAGCATGAGGGGGAACGTCGCTCGTAACTTGGGCCTGGGGCCGAACCTTTGCAAGTTCCACCTTTACTTCCGCAAGCTCCTTGCGTAGCACTTCCAGTTCGTTCTTCGTTCGTCCAGCTATGGATGCCTCCCACTCTGGGACCCTGATGTATGGGGTCGAAATTAATTCAAACACAATTGTCACATCCTAACCCAACGTTTCTACAACTCAAAATAAGCATGATCTCTTGCCGAGCAGTTAGCGGTGCTTCCCACGTGTTAACACTTGTATCATATTACCAGTTCCAAATGTATAAGACTTTAAAATATTCGTCAAACTCTTCTCATCCGTATTACAATAAGATAAAATTTTCTTATTAATCTATAATAAGCTTGTTCGAATATAGACTGTTTATTTGAAAAATTTCAATACGCAATGAAGCTTACCAAAAATGTGTATAGGCAGATCTATATAAGTAGATACTCAGTTTTCTTTTTAAGCGTGCCTTAAATATTAGACAATACGAAAATTTTCAGAATAATGATTCGGCCCTACTTCCTACTTTCTTCTTCACTAGTGTCTCTTTAGTTTACAGTCTAGTCCATATAATTGGATTCTGACAGATAGACAGACAGTCGTAAATTCTCTTATCGTGCAAGGATTTCTACATATATGTGAATCATTGCATGATAATGACAACACTGTTTGAATATTTCAACCTCTTTACGTTCTACTCGTTATTTCTTGTATAGTACTTACTTCCAAGTGGCGTGTTACAGACGCAGGAGCATACGTTATACGCAGACACTATACAAATTTAATATAGGTAAATGTAAGGTATAAGTAATAATATTAAAGAGATGTCCGGTATTATCTTTATATAAATAATAACGATTGAGGTCGGCAGAAGAGCGTTACGATTAGCGACAGGTTCATTTGAACTTATCAATTCTTTGTCATTACTGTTTTTCTTTAAGAGTATCAGTAGTGCTAGTTTCTTTATCGTTTATTAAAAATGTAATTGTGACAATCAGAAATAATTAAGCAGTAGGTATTAATGATGGATAACGCGGCCAACATCATGAGTCGAATTCTTGCTAAAGTATCAGTTTATATTTTAAATAACTTCGTATGCAAACAATGCATAATGTCAATTTTTGCCCGATATCTACGCAGTAGTTTGCGTTATTACTTAACACTTAACCCACACCTAAAAGAAGGGTCTATACCTAATATTGGGATACTAAACTACCGGTATTCTTTAGCTGTTGTTCTACTGTCTTTACTTATTAAGGTATATATCTTCACCGTTTCTTATTATTATCACGTTCAAAATCTTATAATTAAATGCGTTAAATGATATTCATATTTCTAACGTATAAATCTAATCATGCATAATTAAATGTAATTATTAATATCGAACTGTAGACTGTTCTGCATCAGGTGCGTTATTAACTCTACAATAAGTATAAAAACTTACACACAATAATAGGTCACTTTCGACCTATATCTATACTTCCATTTCTTTCTAAAATACTCGAAGCATGTGTGCACCATCAACTATCATCCTTTGTACATTACAACAATATCTTGAGTCCACTACAATCCGGTTTCAGGTCAGGTCACAGTACAGTTACAGCTTTGCTTAAAGTGACTGGTGATTTGAGAAATAGAGTAGAGAATAAAATGATAACTGTGCTGGTTCTAGTAGATTTTTCCAATGACTTTAATACTGTTAGTCATGACATTCTCCTGGCTATTCTTTCTCATTATAATGTCTATTTATAGGCACTGGCATGTTTCGTTTCATATCTAAAGGGACGATGACAATCGGTTCGTATAGACGGGGTTACGTCTAATTGGTTTGAGCTTGGTGCTGGCGTCCCTTAGGGTGGTATAATTTCACCTCTTCTTTTTATTAACCTTTTAACTCATGAACTGCGATGTACGCATCATCTGTATGCTGATGACCTGCAATTATACACACAGGCCGCAGTAGACTCTCTATCAGCTGCAATTTATACTATTAACCAGGATCTAAATGCCTTAATGATTGGTTTGAGAGGTTTGGCTTATCAGTTAATCCTTCCAAATGTCAAGCAATTGTAATGGGGAGAATGATAGTTGGTTGATTGATGGATGAATGATGATGGAGAATGATTACCAGAATAGACTTCAGCTCGATGCCTCAGATTATATTCAGTGGTCTTCTCATACCGTTTAGTACGGATGTAAAGGACCTTGGTTTACACATTGATGCCACATTGGATTGGAGAACTCATATTTCCAAGGTTAGTCAGAAAGTAATCGGTACTTTAAAGTCTTTATCGCCTGAAAATTTTTCTCCCAGTTAAAACGAAAACTATGCTAGTGCAATTTATAATATTTCCTATAATTAAATATGGTGATGTGTACTTTTACAATCTGAACGCTGACCTTCTTAACAAACTTAACAGATTATTCAACAATTGCATTCGATTTGTTTTTAATCTTCGTAAGTATAACCGTGTATAGAGCCATCGTTCAGATCTTAATTGCTTGCCAATATGCCAGCTTCGGAGTTTGCGGGCTCTGACAACTCTGTATTCTCTTCTATTTTCTCCCAATACTCCCTCTTACTTAACTCCACATTTTCAGTTTTTATGCTCTAATCATGACCTTAACCTTCGCTCTTCTAATAATCTTATTCTTTGCTGTCCTGTCCATACTTCCGGTCTTCTCCTGAAACAGGTCTCCACGGAGGCGACCTCTCAGGGCGAAAGAATATTGGCGGTGTCCTTGGACATCGCCAACGCCTTCAACAGTCTGCCGCATGGTGTTATACGGGAGGCGTTCCGCTTTTTCGGAGTGCCACCGTACCTGCGGCGGCTGTTGGAGGCGTACCTGGAGGGGAGAGAGGTCGCCTTTGTTGACGCCAGAGGGCAGATGGTCCGACGCGATACGGCGTGCGGGGCCCCACAGGGGTCGGCCTTGGGCCCGCTCCTGTGGAACATGGGCTACGATTGGGTGCTCCGCGGCGCGCTCCCTGGAGTGCGCCTCATATGCTACGCGGATGACACCCTAGTTGTAGCCCGGGGGGGGCAAATAAAAGAGCTGTTGCGCCTGGCCACGGAGGCCGTGACCCTCGTGGTCGGGCGCATCAGAAGGCTGTGCCTCGGGGTGGCCCTCGACATGACCGAGGCCCTAATGTTCCATGGGCCTCGGCGAGGGCCGCCTTCAGGGGCCCACACCTATGTGGAGGGCGTCCGTGTCAGGGTGGGGAACAAGATGAAGTATCTGGGCCTCACCCTGGACGGACGCTGGCGGTTCGAGCCTCACTTTAAGGGGCTCGGACCGCGCATAGTCAAGGCGGCAGCGGCGCTCGGACGACTCCTCCCGAACACGGGGGAGCCGGGCGCCGTCTGCCGTCGCCTCTATATGGGGGTCGTACGGTCCATGGCCGCCTACGGGGCACCGCTGTGGGTCGACGCCCGCAACACCACAAATATATGTGCGCTGCGAGCTGCGCAGCGTACCGTGGCGTTGAGGGTGATTCGAGGATACCGCACGGTATCCTCGGGGGCGGCCATGGTGCTGGTTGGCTCCCTTCCCTGGGAGCTGGAGGCGGAGGTGCTTGCCGCCGTATATCACTATACGGCGGTTAAGAAACGGATGGGGGAGCCTCTAGCTCCCAGAGAAATAGAGGAAAGGAGAAGAGAGAAGAGGGACGAAATGGTGGAAAGGTGGAGGCGGGACCTGGCGGACGCGCGGTACGGCCGATACACGATCGACGCCGTCCGCCCGGTCCTGCCGGATTGGTTTAATAGAGGATGGGGCTCCCTGACGTTCCGTCTGGCAGCCGAAGCGCGACGCTGCTCCTCCCACGCAACACACTCAGACAGAGTGTGCTGCGCGGTGTCCGGCTCAACGCTGCACTGATGACACACGGCGGTCGGCTCCCTGCGTGCTATCCGGTGCAGGTACCAACCGAAGCCGCCGTGCCCGGTCAGGACCTGCACCAGACGGAACGTCAGGGAGCCCCATCCTCTATTAAACCAATCCGGCAGGACCGGGCGGACGGCGTCGATCGTGTATCGGCCGTACCGCGCGTCCGCCAGGTCCCGCCTCCACCTTT
>MU158811.1:1961417-2012641 GCA_015888305.1 Antheraea pernyi | reverse complement strand
TAATCACTTACAGTAGTGGTAACCACACTACTCAAATTGATTATTTTCTCTTACGACGAAATAATATTAAAATTGTGAAGGATTGTAAGGTTTTGCCTGGAGAGGTATTAGTTACTCAACATCGTTTATTAGTATTAGATTTAAAAATAAATTTAAAACTGGCCGGAAATATTTACAAACCTCCACCCAGAATTAAATGGTGTCTAATGATGAATGATGAATATGCCAAAGAATTTAGGACCAAAGTTGTCAATAAAATGATAGAAATGGAAAAGATGGAAACGAAAACAGTTAATGAATGTTGGAATGTCTATCGTCTTTTATACATTTAACGTGCGTAATATCTCTTGTACTCTTCTCTTTAGCTTTTGCTAAACATTACAAATATTTTTGTGTTTGTTGGTTTGTTTACTAACTAACCTTGGTTTGTTGGTACAATTCATCTTGTACTTTGGCTATAGCAGTAGCTACCGCTCTTTTTGCATTTTATAGCCAAAGTACAAGATGAATTGTACCAACAAACCAAGGTTAGTTAGTAAACAAACCAACAAACACAAAAATATTTGTAATGTTTAGCAAAAGCTAAAGAGAAGAGTACAAGAGATATTACGCACGTTAAATGTATAAAAGACGATAGAGGAAAAGTTTTGATGAATGATTAGGACATAAAGAGTCGTTGGAAGAGATATTTTGATAGACTGATGAATTAAGAAAATGATAGGACCGGAGAGTTAGAGACTGTACCGTTAAATTTAGGTGTTACACAAGAAATAAGTGAGAATGAAGTAAGAAAAGCTGTGAATGGTATGAAAAACGGAAAGCCGTAGGGCCAGATGGCATACCTATTGAAGTATGGAAGTTTTTAAAAGTTGATGGATCGATATGCCTGACTTTATTTTTTAATAAGATGTTACAAGAAGAAGCGATCCCAAAGGAATGGTGTAATAGCATAATGGTACTTATCTTTAAGAATAAGGGTGATGTGCAGGACTGTAATAACTATCGAGGAATAAAGCTCATGTCACACAGTATGAAGGTTTGGGAAAGAGTGATAGCGAGACGAATAAGATATGAGACTGAAGTGATTCAAAATAAATTTGCGTTTATGCCTGAACGAGCGACAACAGATGCCATTTTCGCACTTCGGCAACTGTGCGTAAAATACAGACGTGTACGTAAGAACTTGCATATGGTGTTTGTTGATCTGGAGAAGGCATATGATCGAGTACCCCGATATGTTTTGTGGTGGGCTTTAAAAAAGAAAAAAGTGCCTGGGAAGTACCTACAGCTTATTCGTGGTATGTATGGTCAAGCCAAAACACTTTAGGTCCGAAACTGGAGTTACCGATGATTTCAATGTGGCTGTAGGTTTACACCAGGGTTCAGCTCAAGCTCAAGGGGAAGGTTTATAAAGCTATAATAAGACCAGTTATGCTGTATGCATCTGAGTGCTGGGCTACGAAAGGGACGGATAAGACAAAATTACATGTGGTAGAGATGCGAATGTTAAGGTGGATGTGTGGTGTGACTAGAATGGATAAAATTAAGAATGAGTATATCAGAGGAAGTTTGAAAATAGCACCAGTGACAGATAAGTTGAGGAGTAATAGGTTAGCATGGTATGGGCATGTCATGAGGATAGATGAAAACCATGTAACTAGAAAAGTGTTGAGTATGTTTGTGGATGGATATACGAGTAGAGGAAGACCGAAAAAGGTATGGATGGACTGCGCAAAAAATGATATGTGCGTAAATGGTGTGAATACTGAGATGACATTTGACAGGATAGAGTTGAAAAAGAAAATATGTTGTGCCGACCCTACTTAAGTGGGATAAGGGTAATGGTGATGATGTTGAATCAAACAAATCTTGTCCTGACAATTACAAGCCCAACGAAATAATTGGTCAAACAAGTGTAGCCGGTTTCAGGTGTTGCGCATACCTTCAGCAATTGGTTATTTTATATAGATGTACAAATATTTCCAAAATATATACTTTTTTATACCTTACAGATTTTAACGCTTGACCACAATCTCATCTGAGCTATAATGTCGATGTGGTGTAAAATAGTAAACACGCTAAACCTAGATGGGGACTAACTTTTAAGTATAGCAGCCGGTAGTAGTACGCTTATAAGTGCTATACGAGATATTTTCAATTTGAGGGTGGTAGACAACCAGTCGAGCTTATAGAAAGGTGCATGTTATGGTATCAGCAGCATGTTTTCCTTAACCTAAAGTTAGTGCCCATTCGTAATGTCCAAATACGCTTATCTCTGAGCCACAGATACTTTATTATTTTACTTACTAATCTTGTCTCCGACACCGTATCGCAGTGCATCGTGACGCCATGAGACCATCTCCTATTTAGCGTGTTCTTATCTACCTTTTGTGTTTTCTTTCACGTCGATGCTGAAAAGGCTAATCTATCATTCACCATATTTGTATTTTAGCTTTTTTACAGTCGATATAATATCAAGACACATACTCACATGCAGTGAGAATATACGGGATACGAGGATAATACTCAACAACAGAAACTTTCCTAATTTAACCCTTCGGCTTATTTTTCAACATCCAGATATCAAAATGGCGGATCATGTTTTTTTTATTGTCGTGATATTGTCAATTATAAATCTCACGGTTTAGTAAAAAAATGTTCGTACAAATGAAAGAACAATTTAAAAATACGTTTTACATAAAAAATATGGTTATACAATACATAAATTGTTATTTTTCAAAGTTTTGTAATAAATCAGGTATTTTTTAAGCCTATGCTGCCAACAGTCTACGTGAGGTCTACGTTCATTTGTATGGAGCTTAAACCTTTATGGTATGAACAGGCGAGGAGTTAATGGAGTTAGTAAAATAGTAGATAAGTTGAAGCTCCTTGTTAAGTAGGTTTAAATGTCACAAGGCTACTATGGGGTGGACCATTACGTAAACTCTAGTAATCTCTGAAATGATCACTAAAATCATAGAGTGACAAAGCTGCCGCTCCTCGCAGCTGTTTCGTAATTCTATGACTAAAATAAACAATATGACCCCAATCGAGTTTCTCGCCGGCTCTTCTTGATCACTGGATTGCTTTCCGAACCGGTAGAAGTAACCGTTCATATGTCCCTCTTTCGGGCCTAAATTGCATGAAATGCTTTTGATTTTATTTGAGAATGAAGTTTTATTTGTCGTGAAACTAATATATTAGGTCTTTACCTATGAAATTGCCGTTTTGTACGAAAAAATTGAAACGAATTTTTTTCATGTATTTTTTATTTGTATTAATCGAAGTAATCACGCATGCAACCAATGCATCTTTGCCAACGCAGTGGCAGTTTATTGATGCCCTTCTTAAAGAAATCAGCTGGACGGGAGGCAACAAATTCTTCAAAGGCATTTTGTACTGCCTCTCGGGTATTGAATTTTTTTCCCGCCAAGGAGTTATCCAAATTCTGAAAAAAGTAGTAGTCTGTAGGCGCAAGGTCTGGTGAGTAGGACGGATGACGGAGAACTTCCAACTTCTTGCAACTTGGAGACCGTCTGCTGTGCAGTATGAGGTCGCGCGATGTCGTTCAGGAGCAGCGGAGACGAGCGATTGACCAATGCTGGTTGGAGATGTGCCAGCTTCTCCATCATTGTGTTCAGTTCTTCACAGTACACATCTGCAGTAATGATCACCCCGTTTGGTAAGAAGCTGTGATGAATCACACCGGCGCTAGACCACCAAACAGTGACCATCACTTTTCTAGGGTTAAGTTTTCGTTTAGGGCATTGTTTAGGTGCTGAACCAGGATCCAACCAACTTGCTGAGCGCTTGCGGTTATCAAACAGAATCCATTTTTCATCGCAGGTAACAATGCGGTTCAAAATTCCTTCATTTGTGTGTCTGTTGAGCAGTGCAAGGCACGTCTCGACGCGTACTTCGCGCTGGCGATCATTGAGTTCGTGGGGCACCCATTTGTCAAGCTTTTTTACCTTGCCAATTTGACGCAAATGGACCAATATTGTTTTGACGCTAACGTCGAAAGCTGCTGCTAATTCAGCCGTAGATTGTGTATCATCAGCTTCCACAATCGCCTTTAATTCGTCATTGTCGACCAAAGTCTTCGGACGACCGCGAGGTTCATTTTTCAGGTCGAAATTCCCAGAACGGAAGCGAGCGAACCAATAACAGGTGGTGCGTTGGATGTAGTGTTAGCTCCGTAAACGTAGTTGATGTTGCGTGCCGCTTGTGCCGCGTTGCTGCCACGACAATACTCATATTCCATAATTACTTGAATTTTTAACGTATCCATGATGACAAAAAAGATTGAAATGCGATGAAAATGTAACACTAATCAATCACTACTTTTGGAAAAAGAATTCCATGTTTTAAAAATAAAATTAATTTGAAATTAGAATTCTTAGCCAAACAAAAATTATTTTGATTTGAAATGGCCAGTACCGCAGAACGGCAGAAAGACCTATTATATTTTGAAACTTTAATATAGGATATCATTATATCACAGTTTATACACTTAATAGAACAATGATTTAGGAGTAAATTCTGTAATACGCAACTGAGTAAATAATCTATTAAAAAAATAAAGGATACGGAAGTAATCTCATAATTTCGTAGTTAATTATAACCAAGTATTAAATTAAATTAATATGCAAATACGCTAGAAGTGCTTTTGAACTTTGTGTATAATATAAAGTTATAAAAAGATAAAGATATATATGTAAAAACGTAGAACGTGGCTGTATGTAAATCCTTAAATATTACAAAAGGTAACCTCTCTGTGTTCTTGTTTCTTTGTGTGCATAAAACTTGAAAACCAATTTACGCGATACTTTTTTTATTTATTATAGCGTTATTTTATTAATAATATCATCGTCTTTTTACCCTTATCACACCTAAGTAGGGTCGGCACAACGTGTTTTCCTTTTCCATGCTCGCCTATCAGATGCCATCTCAGTATCCACACCTTTTACACACATATCATTTTTCGCACAATCCATCCATACCTTATTCAGTCTTTCTCTACTCTTATATCCATCTCTCCCCATGACATGCCCATACCGTGCTAACCTATTACTCCTTAACTTCTCTGTCACTGTTGCTATTTTCAAACTTCCTCTGATATATTCATTCCTAATCTTATCCATTCTAATTATACCACACATCCACATTAACCTTATTTAATTAATAATATATTATTTATTACTATTATTTTTTGTAAAATTTGTAAAGTCATTTTAATTCCCATCACCAGGATTGGTTATTTCCATATCTTAAAACTGAACATGCTGGGAGAGAGTCACATAAACACTCTCGTTCATTAGATCTCTCACAGCTGGTCAATCAAGCGACGCGGGTATCTGATGTTGATACTCACACTGCAAACTACCTAGACCTTCTATTAAGAACAGATCCAGATAGATTCTTCATCACAGTCTCAACAGCGTTAGGGAGCTCGGTCCACTGTCTGGTTAAGGCTGTATTATTATATTCTCGTCCAGACACTGGCCCCAGGCGCATGAGAAGAATATGGCGATATAAATCAGCTGACTGGGATGAGATGCGTCACTTTCTAGCATCTTATCCTTGGCAGAAGATTTGCTTCCTCTCTACCGATTCGTCGAGCTGCGCATTTGCCATTACCGATGTGGCGAGACAGGCTATGGAATATTTTATACCATATACCGATATACCGCTTGGAGGTGAAGCTCGCCCATGATTCAACGCTGAATGTACCGAAGCTGAAAGATATAAAAAATTAAGTTTTCAAGCCTGGGCTGAAGCACGCTGCAATAAATCTCCGGATTTAAAAGATAAAAAGAAAGCCTACAGCAAAGCGACTAAGATTTATAAGAAAGTTTTGCGTAAAGATCGCTTTGACCACGTTGGCCGCATTGGCACCAAACTGGCTTCTTATCCATCTAGTAGCAAAACTTTTTGGTTTCTTACCAAGTCAGTTGAAGCTAACTTTCTTAAGTCCTCGCTTCCACCCATAATGAGATCAGATAGTTAATTGGCTCATTCAACAACAGAAATGGCAAATATTTTTGCAAGCCTGTTCGCGAACAATTCACGTCTGGATGCTAGCGGTAAAATTACACCTTTAATACCGAGAGTATACCATATGAATAAAGCTAGTGGCCCTGATGGTACTCCGTCAAGGGTACTTAAGATCTGTGCACTTGAGTTAGCTCCTATCTAGATAAGTCTATTTCGCCTTTCTCTGGAATCTGGTATTATTCAAAAATTTTGAAAAACTGCGAATCTTCAGCCGTTGCCAAAAAAAAGGAACCGTGCTGATCCTTGTAACTATCGACCAATTGCCATAACCCCACTTTCCTGAAAGTAATGGAGCGAATAGAAAATAAGCAGTTGTTGACATACCTAGAGCTTAATGATATTCTTAGTGATCGCTAATACGAATTCCGACAAAAGCGATCTACTGGTGACCTGCTAGTGCATGCCACCTATTACTGGAGTGAGGCTATCGAGAAACACGGAGATGCTGTCACTGTTTCTCTGGATGTCTCGAAGGCATTCGATAAGGTCTGGCACGTTAGCCTCTTAAGCTCCAAGCATACAAAATACCCGAACGCCTACGGACTTGGATTTACGATTTCCTTAGAGAATGGACTATACGAGTAGTTGTTGATGGCTGCTCATCTGATCCCAAGGTTGTAAATGCCGGAGTTCCTCAGTGGTCTGTACTCTCAGCAGGCCTATTTCTGCTGCACATCAATGACCTGCTTATACCCGGTATCTTTGGGTACACGGATGACAGCACTGTATCTGAGAAGTATATATCCAGTCCTCGAGCTAGCTTATCAGAAATATTATTCAGAAAGAGGCCATGGTGGAACGGTTGAATAAGAACCTTAAGATTGTTGCCGATTGGGGTAATTCAAACCTGGTTAAATTTAACAAAAATTTTGAAAAGACCTAATATAACTTGGAAGTGTTCAAGAGTAGAGCGAACAGGCATCTAATGGGTAAGCGCGATACATTGTCGGCCTCATCGTCACTTACCATCAGGTGAGATTGTGGCCAAACGCGTACCTATTGAATATTTAAAAAAAAGGACGTATATAATTATATAATAATAACGACGTGTATAATAATTTGTCACATATATAAAACAATTTAAGAGGTTAAAAGTTATGACACATTCTGTTGTTATATTTTACTTAAATAATTCAGTAGACGATCGTGTATAAAACACATGATTTAAAAAATCAGGAGCTGCATAAATCTCACTGTTATATTTATTTATTAGTGAGCACTTTCATGTCGCAATGTGAACTGACAATATTACGTACAATATGCGAAACGTTAAAGTTTATCAAGTCAAATTATTCTGGCATCATCTTCGATTAATAGTATTAAGCAGAGTTACTTTTCTGTCTGTACATTCTTTTAAACTACTTAACGTATTTTGGTACGGTTTTCAATATAGATTACAAAATATTTAGGTTTATATATATAGTTCCTGTCTATTCTATTTGTAGAAAAGTCGGTGTACTGTAATAAAGTTGTAAAAATATTTTCTGGGAGTCTAAATATTTTTACAATGCAACGTCAAGGTAATGTACTATATAAAAATACCTAGAGAAAATCCGTCCACAGTCCTCAGACCGCAATGATATATGTCGCTAATATGCGACAATCCACAATAATCATTTAAAAAAATAATTGATTATTAATTGCGACGCTATTTTAACTATCATAGTGTTAATTCTTCTTCTATCCAATTACAATTTTTGGTTACGTTACCTTATACAACGTATCCTTCCAAAAAATATGTTAAAATATATCATATATTTAAAATTACGCGCAAATTAAAAGAAATTGTTTCTGTAAAGATTCTTAAATAGTTACTATGACTTTCATGAATTTTACATGTCAAAGTTCCAAGAAATGTATCTAAAGCATTCGACGCCACATTAGTACGCTGCACCCATGTGAAGCCGGGACGGGTTGCTACTCATTTACAAATGCAGCCGAAGTATTTTTTTTTCGATAATTATTATTCAGAACGACTGTTTGACCACAGACTAATTAATATGTGTTTGACTTTTGTGTTTCAATGGAAACAATGGCTATTATATTTTATTTATTTCAATGTATTTATACTAAAAATGCCGTGTATTCTCTCTTATAATTTCATATGTTTGGAATATTAGACATAATTTATGAAAACACTAGGCAAAGTGAATAATTTTTTTTTCACAATTGCTTCCGAAAATGTAATACTTTATACATAAACTAATTACAAACTTGGGAATAAAAATACATAAGATTGCTGCTTCATAAGTGTTAATTATAATATAAAACTTAATAAAATATAAACTATTACCATCAACTTGAACTTTGTTTTTTCTTAGTGAACTATGGTGGTAGAGCCACGCTGAAACTATTACTGGTTTCAGCATGAATGGGTCGGCTCGCCCGGGGTAGTACCACCCTCTCATAGAAAACCGACGTGAAGTAACAGTGCTTGCATTGTTGCGTTTCGTTCGGTCAGTGAGAGCGCCGGAGACCCATCTCCCCTCCCCTCTCCTCTCCTTTTCCCTCCCCTAACCCTTCCCTCCGAAAGATGGCAACGCACTTACGACTCCTCTGGGGTTGTTAGTGTGCATGGATGGTGGTGATCACTTAACAGCAGGTGACCCACCTGTTCGTTTGCCACCTATGACATAAAAAAAAAAAGAACTAATTTTCAAAATAGGATCAATAATTCTAGAGATCACTTCCTATGAAAAAAACATTTAGATAGAGATAGATCTGTAGAGTCGATTTCAATTTAAAAAATCAATAATTATTATGCATGTACCTTCTGATTTATTTCAATTGTATGGCATAATAATGCCTTTGTTGTATCAATACTCTGGTACTAAAATAATATAATCAAGTCACCCTTCAATTGTTGTTTCTTATAGAAAAAAATAATTGACTAAAAAAATCCTTTTCAGCGTAAATTATACGTATTTTGTGTAAATATGAAAAAAGTTACATAATAAGTAGGTATTATTTAATCTTGTTTCCAACAATGACACGTTGCTTTTTTTTATTTCACGATCGGTCGTTTTTCTCTAATTTGTTAGCGACAATCGTTTTTGTTTGCAATTGTCGTTTAATGGTAAAGGCGTTCGCTTGACCATGAGTCACTGTAAAAAAGCAAAGAAAAAGTTAATATAAGTTTCACCCATGCAGTGGACACATGCCGCATAGTTTAATATAAACAGCTGGCAGCGCGGCGGGTTAGCGTCACGCGATGCTTCCTCGAAACTATATTATATACTTGTAAATAGGTGACTAGTCTTCAGAAATTTGTGAATACTTGATAGAAATATCACTATGACTCACATCGTGTTTCGCAAAATTCATTCAAGTTATTCAATAGGTGAATACACGAATTTTTGCAAGTTTATTTTATAGAAATTTATAGGCAAGCAGCTGAGGTACAGTATGTTGTGCATTATGGATAATTATCATTCTATATCAATTTTAAAATCACATACTTCTCGTCTAGTAATATTCATCATATCGTTTGTCAATTAATTATAATTTTCTATTTCGTTTAATACATAAATATAAAACAATTTAAAACATAAAAAGCTTATTCGAACTGGTCTCTATTAGCTGCAATACAGTCCTTTAAACGTTGAGGCCAGTTATCAATAGAAGCACGCACTCTTTCCATGGGAAAATTCGTTTAATACATAAATATAAAACAATTTAAAACATAAAAAGCTTATTCGAACTGGTCTCTATTAGCTGCAATACAGTCCTTTAAACGTTGAGGGCAGTTATCAATAGAAGCACGCACCCTTTTCATGGGAAAATTCTTTGCTGCTAATCGTACGTATTGTTTTAGGGACTCCAAATTATCATGGCGTTTAGAGCAAGCTGTATTCTCTAAAACTGACCATAAATCATAATCCGGCGGATTAAGATCGGGACTAGACGACGGCCAATCTTCAGCTTTGATGAAGTCCGAAACGTTCGTTTCCAACCAAGACTGCGTAGACCGAGCTTTATGACCCGGTGCCGAGTCTTGCTGGAAGGACCATTCTTGGTTATTGAATATGGTGTTGTTAAGGGGCTTCACTACCTTCTCAAGAATGGTATCTTGATACACTTGTGCCGATGTTTTGATACCTTTCTCACAAAAGTATGGCTCAGTCACTCCTTCATAGCTAATACCCCACCAAACCATCACTGAAGTCGGATAGTGCCCACGTTGCACTCTGTCGACTAATTGGGAAGCTTCCTTAGAGCTTTGAGCATAAAGACGGTCATTTTGTTTGTTAAAATGTTGTTCAATTGTAAATAAATTGTCTTCCTTAAACAACATTTTTCTGTGACCTCTCTTTGCGTACCGCTTCAGTAGTTGTTTCGACTTTACCATCTGATTCTGTTTTAAATTATCTGTTAAGAAGTGACCAGTACGTCTCTTATAGGCTGCAAGTCCTAAGTCATCTTTTAAAATACGCGACATGGTTCTAGGTGCTATCTTCATCTCCCGAGATAAAATCTTTTGCTTTCGGACAGGATTCTTCGAATTCTTTCCCTTACTGCTTTGACCGCCTTTTTCGTACAGACACTACGTGGATGGCCAGACCTTTTTCTGTCACAAACAGAGGAGGTCTCATTGTACCTATTAATAGCCCGGTACACAAACATTTTACTAATACCAAGCGTATGGAGAGATTTAAATATTGCATTTGGCTCCATACCTTATTTGTATAATGCAATCACAGCAATTCTGTTCTCTTTATCACCCCACTCCATTTTACTATAGTAAAATATTGTACAATGTGCCAATACAAAATGAGAATATGAGAATGCCAAGAAAAAATGAGAAAACTCAATGAATGACCATATAAAAATGACAGATTCCAAATTGTATGTAATATTTTGTTTATTTTTAATTGTAACAGTATTTATGGCCAGACTAAGTATGTTTAGATCCGGTAAAAAAAAAAAAAGTTTAGTCGATTAGAAAAAAATACTAATATATAATAGGTAAAGTCGTTTTTGGGTTAAATCGGGACAGATAAACGTAAAAACAAAACAAGTTTACCGTCACATTCATTCACTTAAATTTTCTAAATGTACAGACGAGAACTACAGATTTATCAATGTAAATAAAAACAAGCTTTGGTACGAGTATAGGTATGGTAGGTATAACGGCGCAGATTCCCAAGGCAGTCTCGCTTACTTCCTGCAACAAAGAAATAGTGAGAGCATGACCTGTATAAAATACAAATGGTGTAGAATTCTTGTCTGCTAAACGCTACTCACAATTTGATAAACATCGTATCTTTTGTAGCTCGTCATCATCTTTGAGCTATAATTCTAGGTGTTACGTGCCAGAATGTGAACCCATAATGCCGCACCCGATGAGCGCGGAAGAGTGGGCGCCTTCATGGTCGCACTGGGCCCTCATGCCAGAGGAGTCGTGTCATCGGTGGAAGCCGACCAATGCCACGTGCTCACCAATCTCGTTCGACAACAGCTCCGCCGTCCACTGTGATCAGATCCTCTATCTATCTTCAAGCAGTATTGTTAGCGAGGTGGGTGCTCTGTCTTCCAGACTTATAGTATTATGTTCAACCGGCAGTGGAGTGTCAGTTTACTATAATGTTGATGAATAGTGTGCTTATACAATATTTTCTACTATTCATTCCTGGGTAGCTGCTGCATTTAATCTGTTCGGGCTGCACGTATCACCTAGCGTCTACATTCCTGACGTGCCAACATGAGTAATTCGCAATAAATAATACACAGTGGATTTTATATATGTCTTTTAGATAAAAATTAATTTAACGTTATACACATTCAGTATAATCGAAATCCGTTCGGTGTATCATTTTCAGTTCGATCTGGGATGCCAGGAGTGGAAGCGTTCCATGGTGGGTACCGTGCACAATGTCGGTATGCTGATATCTCTACCGATTATGGGATTCATCTCTGACAGGTTTGATGGTTTTCTAGCTAAGAACTAAAAGATGCCACACTCTTATTGTAGATTTTGATCACGTTTAAAATTATACTTCTTTATTTATCCTGCTGTTATTTATTTTTCGGGTTATTTCATCATCGTCATTTTCCGAATATCCAAGTTATGTATATATGACAAAGAGGGTCAGGAAAAGTAGCAGACAACTATCTAAACCCAGAAGGTTTACAATGTCACCAATGCACTGCGTCACAACACTATATTCACATACTATATTGTACAATGAAACCATTGAAATAATGTGAAATTGATGTGAAGTGGCTTGTGTGATGGAGTATAAAGGGATATAAACATGATGCAGATGGGGACGCCGCGCGGCGCTCGTGGTGAGTGGGACCGGCGCGGGGCTGCTAGGGCTCTGCAAATCTTTCGTCAACTCATACCACATGTACCTGCTCGCTGAGCTGCTCGAGACTGTGATGGGCGCCAGCGTCTACCCTTCGGCGTTTGTGCTTAGTTTGTATTTACCTTACATGAAATTATTGTTTTTTTAGGTTTTTCTCTTGTATCGTTTTTGTCATAAGATGAACTTTAAGTCACTGACAACGTAAGCGTATTTAAAACTAGAATGTTGTTGTTCAGTGCAAATCACATTTTAAGCTACAGGTAAATGTTTAAAAACTATCATCAGACTTTGGCTCTTCATGCGTTTTTTTAAGCTATCTTATACTTTTTGCTATATGTCATGTTATTAAAATACGAGTGTATTTTATGATTTCTAAAACGATTATTAATACATTTACAGGCTGTCAATATCATTACATAGTATAAAACAAAGTCCTCTGCCACGTCGGTGTCTCTGTCTGTTCGCGATAAACTCAAAAACAATTGAACGTATTTTAATGTAGTTTTCAGCAGTAGATAAAGTGATGCACGAGGAAGGTTTATAATTATTTTTTTATTATCAAGCAGGAACAACGGCCGCCGGGCCCACTAGTAGAATATAATAAATACTTCGAGTGCACAAAAATGTATCAAAAATGATTGGATATAAAATGGAAATATTTTTACAGTTTAATAAAATACTTTTGATAATATCAAATATTATCATATCAGTTAAGGAACCATATAAACTTCTCGTGATAAAATTCTTAAAAATCGGTAAATCCATTTTCAAGTAAAATGCCGACATACAAACAGACAACATTTTTTTTAACGTCAGATTCATGATCATTAGTATTTATCAGAAAATTTCGAAAAAAAGTATGTACAGACAAAACTACAATTCAATGAATGTGGATATTATATCTGAATGCAAAGTTGGTATAAATATTTCAATTTCTTTTGTTGGTTGCAGTGATTGAATGGCTCGGAGTCGAACAACGTATCTGGGCTAGTTTAGTTTTGGGTATACCTTTGTCTCTTGGAGCCGCTTCATTAGCTTTGTTGGACTACCTCGCTGGTTACTGGAGACTGTGGGCTCGCATCGCCTATCCGCCTTCCTTCCTGCTTCTCCTCTACCCGTGGCTGCTGCCGGAGAGCGTGCGGTGGCTCCTCACTATGGGGAATCTACCAGAAGCTGTTCGAACGATTAAGAAAGCTGCCAAATGCAACGGAACCACAATTCCAGATGACGCTTTAGAAAAGATGTTGCTGAATGAAAAAGAAGAGCTTACGGGTAAAGTGCAGGTCACGGACGAAGGACTCTTCAATGCTCTCATAAAGTAAGTTATTTTTTTAATAATAATAATATCACTTAAATCAGACTCATCATGCGACTACATCCATATTAGTTGCTATAATTACAAGATTAATAATAAAAGATAAGATTAATAATAATAATAATTTAAAAAAAAACAGTTTCATCAAACCAAAATTAAATTAATATTGATTAATCATGTCACAAGGATTCGATGGGAACGAGTGCAGACTGCGCATAAAACGACGTGGGTCGAAGTTTCAGTAAGCTTGAGTTTGAGGACAGAGTGTGGGTGTGAACACGCCCTGGCATACGACCATACTCCTCATAGTGGTTCGCTCAGGTGTCGTCTATTCTGTCCGGTGTAGATATATCCGATAACCAAGCGGGACAGAAGGATGTGTTTACTCGACTGGGTTTGTTGCTATCATATGTAGCGATAAGGGGTCATTCAAGTATTGCGTAATTACTAATGGGTGGTGGGGGCTTTTTGATTTGTTTATTTTTGATGACATAAGGGATGCAGGCTCTGGATGTGTAGGTCTGATATGTAAGGCGCGCGATCTTATCCATTTGTCTACTATCGCCCTAGTAGCGATAAGTTAATTGCTCTACAGGCTAAAGATTCTTTATTTCTGGACCTGTTAACTGGCTGCTCATGAATCAATAGGATACCAGCATGTTTTCTTTTCTTATAGATTGTCACATTTTGATTAATATGAAATAAAGGTGATGTATTGTATGTTGTTGTTGTTGAGTGTATCGGTGCGTGCAGGTACGGGGAGCTGCGGCGGCGGCTGGCGGTGTGCTTCGTGTGGTGGATGTCGGCGGTGTTCGTGTTCTACGGGCTGGCGGTGCAGGCGCACTCGCTGTCGGGCTCGACGCACGTGAACTACGCGCTGGTGGCGGCGGCCGAGCTGCCCGCGCTCGCGCTCAACACGGTGCTGCTGGACCGCGCGGGACGGCGGCCCGTGCTCACCGCCGCGCTGCTGCTCACCGCCACCTCACTCATCGCCACCTCCTGTCTTCCGCGCTGTAAGAAACTATACACACGTCTCTTACTCTGCACTACTCACCCCGAATGCATACAAGAACACTAATTATTGTCTCGTGTCTATTTCTCTATATTTGAGACGCTTTGTAGCCGTAACGATTGATAAATTTTGATAATGTAACTACGACAAGTCCAGTGTTGTTGCAATTCGATTTTTCGTTTATTTCAATAATTCTAATTGTCGAACTAATAAGTTTATAGAACGGTTTACCTATATATCACTCCCGTATGTTTCTCTGGTAATTATCGACGCTGAAGACTAGCGATTAGAAAACACTAATGAGCTAGACATTCTATTAATTTTGCGAATTATCAAATTCACAATAACTGATTTTCGCCAGAAACAGTGATTGTTGTGCTGCAGGAAGAAGTTTCTTAGTCTAATGTCATTGTTGAACAGAGGTTTTTTGAGAGCGACTTATCCGTAGAATTAACTTATGTATAATCTTTATGTGAGATCGTGTGCTTGGAGAATTAAACATAAAAACCACCTTAAATAACTTTTATTCGATCCGAATACAAAAACCGCCTTAACACTTAGGTATACACTCGTGCGCCATACAACAGAGACAATCACACATTTGGACCCGGTTGGTGGCGCTGCGGTTGAATCTTAGTACTTTTGTTTATCAAGGCAAGACAACGTCCGCCTTGCGCACTAGTGTACCTATAATAGATATGAAAATTAGTTTTGTCTCAGCACATATATTATTTATGTGTATAATTGTTTATTCCTGTGGAATAATATATAATTGTATGCAGCTGTCGCAGCGGGTACGGGCGCGATTAGCACAGTACTGTACTTGGCGGGCAAGATGGGAGCCACGATGACCCTGAACGGCCTGTACGTATACACGGCGGAGTTGTTCCCGACGCGAGCACGACAGAGACTGCTCGCCGCCTGCTCTACGCTCGGTCGCGTCGGAGCCATCCTCGCGCCGCTCACTACCTTACTCGTGAGTCAGACCACACATACACACTACACATAGAATGCTCATAACAGTGTGGTAACATTGACCACTGTGACTATTCGTATATAGTATAGGTTAGTTTGCACTTGCCAAATGGTTTCTATTTGTTTTTAGAGTTCTAGTCGTATTATACATACGATTGGTTTTATTTGTTGCTGATATAATACTGGGGATGTAATGGCTGCTGCAGTAAGACGTCATACAAGTCATTCGTAAACCGATTTTTTGTAATTCTGATACCCCCCTCATGCTGAGATAAACATTTATACGTAACGACTGAATTTTACAGAAAATTTACGCAATACTTGAACGAAGATAAACATATAACAAAATACAAATCGGAGATAAGTCGGAGTTACAAAAGAACGTTTCAGTTATTTATTTGAAAACCTAAGCTCAGGAGTGAACATAAAAATACTTCTAGGTGCACCTTTGTTCCTGATTTCGTATATATATAAAAATCAATATTGTCAGAAATGGCAAATGCGCCCTTTTTACATTGGCCGGTAGATATAATAAAACGTTATCGTATTTTCGTATCGTATCGTTCATATTTAATAGTTGTTGCATTCACGTTGTGACAGAAAAAGACGTGTGTTGTTGTTATTTATAACTTAAACATTCAAATGTATAGGTTATACAGGTAGTATTACAGAGCGTCTAATGTAATCATTACATAGTATAAAACAAAGTCCCCTACCGCGTCTGTCTGTCTGTCTGTTCGCGATAATCTCAAAAACTACCGAACGGATTTTCATGCGGTTTTCATTCGTGGATAGAGTGATTAATGAGGAACGTTTTAGTATATAATTTGTCAAGGATTTTTTCATAATCAGGGCGGGACAACGTCTGACGGGCCCGCTAGTATTACTATATGCGTAGCTATAAAATTCAGTATATAATATTCAGTAGTATTAATTGATATGATTATTTGGACAGGCGGCGTACAAGCCTTGGATCCCGACAGCGTTATTCGGGTCCCTGCCGCTGCTGAGCGCGGCCCTGACGCGGCTGGTGCCCGACACGCTGCACCGCCGCCTGCCGGACTCCTTCGCGGACCTCGAGCCCAGTGACGCGAGTCGCGTCCGCACCCACGCAGAGGAGCCGCTCACGGACTCCGACACGGCTTGAAATATTCGCGACAAACTTGGATTCACTGACCGGCTTAGGTGAATACCAGCTATATATTGTGCTAAATCCAAGCACAAATGTACATCCAGAGAATCTAATTTTGATATTTATTTCAAACCTATATTTACTATTGTATAATTTGTTAATTTTTCGTAGTTAAAATTATGGTTTGATTATAAACCGTGTGTATAAAATTATAAGGAAATGTGTAATTTAGAAATACTTTGTTTTATTCACATACTTCCACGGCCGTTCGCTATAACAACACAATATACAGTAGAACCTCGTTAAGTTAAACACAAAATATTTTAATGTTTGTGTTAGAGAGTGATCGATGACTTGGTACATATAAGTTCCTATTTTACCGGAATGCGCCAGAATAAGTGGTAAAATAAAATACATACATATGTTATATAAAAATAATAGTTTATTTATAGATTAGTCTACTGAAAGACTTCTGTGATTCTTTTTTTTGTTTTAAACAGTTTGCGGTTTAAATGATCGCTTCTAATTCAGCGTATGTTAGTTAGTGTTGTTAATTTTCATTTAGAACTCATTTCACTTAGGTAACTTTTATCACACAGCACAGTGCGCAAGTATTAAGCGCAAGGTGTGGCACTATTCGTCAGCAGATTGGGATGGAATGCGGGATTATTTCGCTTCCATTCCTTGGCGACAACGCTGTTTTGACGGGAAGGACCCTTCAGCGATTGCCGACGAGATTGCAGTTGAAATGGAATATTATATTCCTTCCTCCGTGATCGTCGGTACTGGCAAAGGACGCCCTTGGTACAATCGTGAGTGCACCGATGATGTTAGCAAAAAGCAAGCCGCGTATCGCGAATGGATCAAGGGTCGCGCAAATAAGGATCCTAATACCAGCTTCCTCAAATCAGCCTATAACTCTGCCACCAAAGCCTGTAAGAGGGCATACACTAGAGCGGATGCTCAGCGCGTTGCACGCTTAGGTCTAGAACTCGTAAGTCATCCGACTAATAGTCGAGGCTACTGGAGTCTGGCCAAAGGCTGTGCAAGCCAATTTTTGTCATCCAACGATGCCACCGTTGAGGTACTCTGATGGGGCACTGGCCTACGAGCCGCAGGAGAAAGCTACATTATTAGCTAATCTCTTTACGGCTAATTCTCGGCTCGACGATCGAAACGCGCAACCGCCCACTATTCCTTGCTGCGGTGTCACTATGTCTGAATTAAAGTTCAGGCAGCGTGACATTCTTAAACAACTGCGATCGCTCGATGTCCGGAAGGCTAGTGGTCCGGACGGTATCCCAGCGGTTGTACTAAAAAAATGTGCAGCCGAGTTGGCTCCAGTACTTACGCGCCTATACCGCCTGTCTTATCTTTCTGGTATCGTGCCTTGGGCTTGGAGGGAGGCTAACGTGCAACCGATTCCCAAGAAGGGGGATCGGTCTGATCCCAATAACTATCGCCCAATTGCCGTAACCTCAGTGCTGTGCAAGTTAATGGAGCGGATCATCAACACCCAGCTTGTCCGCTATCTCGAGGATCACTCGTTGATTAATGATCGGCAATATGGCTTTCGCCAAAACCGATCAACGGGTGATCTTCTGGCCTACGCACTACACCGCTGGGGGGAGGCAATTGACAAGCACGGCGAGGCCTTGGCAATCAGTCTCGATGTTGCCAAAGCCTTTGATAGGGTCTGGCACCGTGGTCTTCTGTCCAAGCTTCCGGCATACGGTCTCCCCGACAATTTATGCAGATGGATCTCTGGCTTTCTACATGAGCGCAGAATTCGTGTCCTTGTCGATGGATGTGATTCGCAGCTCATGTCAGTAAATGCTGGAGTCCCCCAAGGCTCTGTACTTTCACCTACTCTGTTTCTTCTGCATATCAATGATATGTTGCCTTTAGGCCATATTCATTGTTATGCAGATGACAGCACCATCCATGGGTGCTATTACAGCAAGCCTTCTTGCAGTCGGGGGGAAACAGAAAAGAGACGGCAGGATCTTGTGATTGAACTCGACCGGTCCTTGCATCTCATATCAACATGGGGAGCAAGCAATTTGGTCGAGTTTAATGCTAACAAAACACAGGTGTGCGCGTTTACCTGCAAAACATCTCCATTTACTCCTCTTCCTGCTCTCCAGAACGTCTCGCTCGCAATGCGAGACAGCCTCAATATCTTAGGTATAGATATTCGCAGCGACCTCAATCTCAGGGATTACATCGGGAGCGTCATCTCCACTGCATCTCGGAGACTCGGAATCCTGAACAGGGTGCGACGGTTTTTCACGCCAGATCAGCTATACCTCCTTTATAAGGCACAAGTTCGGCCTTGCGTGGAGTATTGTTCGCACCTCTGGGACGGTTCCGCCAAATACCTACTAGATACCCTGGACAGGTTGCAGAGACGGGCTGTCCGCATTGTTAATGATTCAGACATTACACAATTTATAGAGCCGCTTCAGTTGCGCAGAGACATTGCCTCACTGAGCGTGTTCTACCGTCTGTATCATGGCGAGTGTTCTGAAGAGCTATTCAATTTAATACCTTCCTCTCCTTTTCATACCCGAACCACGCGTGCTGGGCTCCGGAGCCATAGTTTTACGGTAAATCCTATCTGGGCACGAACTAAAAAGTTCGCAACTTCTTATCTCTGCCGTACCGTGAAGCTGTGGAACAATCTCCCGGCCAGTGTGTTCCCTCCTTCCTATAATATGGGGTCCTTCAAGCGTAACGTGAAGAGACATTTATGCAAGCCGGCATGACAGCGGCGACCGGTGAGGGATAGTGTGTCTCTCGGTGGTCGCCATTGTTTTTAGATTATACTGTGCTCACCATCAGGTACAGTAAAGTCACTTTGCCATGCTACGATAAAAAAAAAAACAGTTTCCTGGACAGTGATCAAAAATCATCACAACTAAGTCATCCAAGTAAGTCGCTGTCCTAATCACAGCAAAGATAGCTTTTAGGGATATCAAAGAAACAATAGGTAATTCTATCCTAATTGTCTGTGTTAACAATTTAACTTGTATACACGTGCAAGCAAGAAATTTAGAGTTTTTTTTTGTTCTGTACATTCTTTCGAAATTACTAATTGGCAGACAGTTTATGTTATCGAGCTCGTCGAAACGTTTCTTTAAGTAACTGACAGCTAACACTGAAATTATTAGTTTAAGTTATAGAGGGTGCGTATTTTAAGTCGTAGGTTTTGGGCTCTGAGTAGTAGGGACCAGATTATTTTTTGAAATTATAGAGGTTTTTACTTTATCGAGGTTTATTATCGAGGTTTTACTGTAATAGCACAAATACAGTAGGACCCACGAGATATTTAGACGAGACATGCGTAAGCAAATATTTAAGAAATATTATCCAAAACCTTGATTTTTTATAAAATTAAATGATAGTTATTAATTAATAAAAAAACATAAAGACAAGGATAGTATTCCTACGTCCTAGTGGCTTCTAGGTCACATGTTGTGGAAAGAACAATATAATATAGTACTTAAAAGGTCCCTTAGCTAATTTTAAAACCGGACATCTTTAATATTATCTACGCGACTGTAAAGTTATAGAGAAAATGCATATTTTAGTTTACAATAGATTAGCACATAATCTGAACTTCCATTTTAGAAGCTGAAACTTTGCAACTTTTATCTGTTTGCTTTTGTGAAATATGACATTTAATTGGAAAGGAGAACCATAATCGGTCTACTTAATTTAGCTTTGAAAAGCCTCGGATATCGAATTAGAGTACATTAAGTTTATTAATTTATGTATTATCGTATAATCACTTTATAGTTATAGATGAAAGAGTAGAGTATCGCGATGGATACAGCTGCGCCCTCTCGAGGTAATAAACAGTACATAAAGTCGACTAAAGTAGGCGTTTCAATCTTTTAAAATGGTAAACAATGCCATGTAACATTAATTTCAGCTCTGTACATTGCATATTAAAACTAGTAACATGCAATGTCAACCGAGACGTTATTGCCTACGATATGATAATAGGATAATAAGTCCCACCTAAGTAGGATCGGCACAACTTGTTTTCTTTTTCCACTCTCCACTGTTAGATGTAATCTTAGTATTCACACCTTTTACACACAAATCATTTTTCATACAATCCATCCACACCTTTTTCGGTCTTCCTCAACTCGTATGTCCGTCCACCATTATACTCAAAGCTTTTCTAGTTACATGGTTATCATCTCTCCTCATGACATGCCCATACCATGCTAACCTATTACTCCTCAACTTCTCTGTCACTGGTGCTATTTTCAAACTATAATACACGATGTCCCGTATGCATGATATATTATGTACAATAAGTTCGTAGTTCGTATACCAAGAGCGGTACACTAATACGACTAGCTTCAGGATTGCAGTTCATTTCAGGCAGGTTCATGTGTATGTATGTATATATGTGGATTGCGTACATATTTATTGACTTCATAGCATTAATAAAATGTATATTTAGTTAACTTCCCACGATAACATCAAAGTAACAAGTATTTCAATTGGTTTGTATAATAAAAATAATAGCAGATTTCATTAGAAACAAAAAAAAATCTTATTAAAAAAACGCCTTTTGTTTAAATGTTAGCAATTTTGCAGTTAATAACTATTGTTATTCTAATAAGAAGTGATGCAATGCAAAGAATATTAAAGTACAACGGTCTTCTAAAGTATATAATTTTATACTAAATTATGTTAAATTTGATGTTAACATAATATTACATCTTATTGTCATAGTAGCCAATTTAACATTTCATGTATCACCTCTATTTTTCATTATTATCTTCTAAAAAGGTCATTATGCTAAAAAAGGTCATTCTCTCTCTGTAAGAAATCCTTTATTCCTAATTGCGTATACGTAATTCATTTTTATGACTCTCCCATACCTGTGCGTATCATCATGTATTCAGTCATCATTGGGGGCGTGTTCGATGTAATGGTAAATGTAATATGTATGGTAAAATGAAACATTGAATATGCAATCAAGTTTTTGATTTGATTTGTTTACTTTCAAGAGGGCCAGCACGATACAAAGTCTTGTCTAATCCATCTGTCATACATATAATAACAAGGTAAATCTAACGAGTCTGTATTTATCAGATTTTCAGAAAAAAAATTGTTGCAGGTATCTTGGGCTATGTAATAAAATACATTTCAATCATTTTTAGAAATGTCTGCCTGTCTGTCTGTCTGTTTGTTTGAACACGCATCACTGCTAAAGTACTCCGTTCACAATAAAACTTCACCCAGAAATTATAAAGTATATACTCGAGTAACATTTATTCTTGGTTTCATTAAAATCGGTTCTATCTATCAAAAGTTATTGTAATTTTAATGACGACGCGACTGAAGTACCACAGCGTTTGACTACAGTCTCATTGATGTTCAATGACGGCGTGGTCGAGAGGGTAAACTCGCTAAACCTAAAGGGGGGACTGACGACTCTCAGTTGTAGCTGCCGGAACACACCGACAGGTGCTTGGAGTCAGATTTTCACTTTGAGGGTGGTAGCTAGCGGGCGGCGAACTTACAAGAAACTTTACCACAATAGCAAGGATTCGACCCCACGTCGAGCGATTCAGTGTCCGACACGATATCAACTAGGCCATCATCGCTTCTTATACATTCACTGTAAAACGATTTATGGGATTAGATTTATTTTGAAATCAATTATTTATAGCACATCATATTTTTCATAACATATGTGAAGTATTTAATACTTAACTTATGTCTATTTGATTACAGGTTTCCCTTGCAAAGTAGCTGTACTATTTACTCGTGTCAAGCTTACTTTATGTATCATTCGATAAATTTAAATGCAATCAAAAACATTATTTCGTATATGTTAGAATTCCTTTGAGTCGGGTTCAAGCCAACAACGTATGAAAGTAACTTAGAGAGGGCGATAGAAACCATCGAGTCTCTAGCTTCGAGCGCGGTCTACCTTCACGCCCATTACAATTTGCAAACATCAACGATTACCAACGCGTATTATGTTCCTACGCTATTTAGTTACTAAATCGGTTGTGTAATTTTATTTCACGAATGCAATTTGCACACGAGAATAAAAAAAACAAATTGATAAACAAGTTTAATAATAATACGGTTGATTTGTCGGAGCTCGAGCGGGGCGAGCGCGGCAGCCCTGACCCAATAGCTTTCGAACGCTCGTCCGCGTCGCGCTTAGAACCTCCGCCGCGCGTCGCCTGAGCGTTCCGCAAGTGCGGGAGAACCTGCGGCCGTTGCATTTGCATACCAGCTGGTGGCTGCGGCCGGTGCACCGCTGCAGAGACCTCAATATAACGGTAAAATTCAAATATTCTATACATTTTTTTTAAATTCAAAATTAGGGTCAAATTTAGGAATCCGTTTCAAATTCTAGAAAAAGATTGTATAATAGCATATTTATACGATACAGAAAAAATATGTACAAATTTTCACATTTTCGGATATTTTCACTATTTATTTTTTGACTTTTTGTTGAAAAATCGTATTATGATTTACAGGTTCTGCAATAATTTTGAACTAATATTATATGTTAGACGTAATTAAATAGATTGTTGTGTAGTTGGTCTGATTGTCTCACGAATATTCTCTCAAAATATTTCTCGATACAAATAAATACATGAAAATCGTTTTTCTACTATGTTTCAATTTTTTTCCTGAAAATAGGAATGTAATTTTCTATTTATCCAATTATATTTGAAAATATTTTTTCACCAATTTTGTTTTAATCGTGTTAAGCGTTTGTTATATTTAACATTTAATATTATGATATATAATGTATTCAGTGGATCGCGGAGCGGGTATACGCACTTGAACAAACAATGTACTAAAATAATAAGAATAACTGTGAATGTTTCCTAGTGTTGAATAATCTCCAAGGTTTAATAAGCTAAAATTATTTGGAAATTCGATTTTTTTTCGTGTGTGCGATGTGTAAAGGGAGGACGCGGGGTGACGTATACTGACTCGTAACTTTAGTACGGCGTTGGAACACACTAACGGATGTTACTCGATAAATTTTCAGCTGCAGATTGGTAGATACGAGTAGCTAGTCGATATTTATAAATAACACTAGATTTTAATGAAATTGAGACGTTTTGCTATCTTTATATTTAAAAACATTATCGCTTTAATTGAGCGGCATAAGTTGAAAGCTCGATTGCTGTAGATGCAGCGCGGGTAAACTTGTGCCGCTAAGTAGCGGTGCCCGTGCTGCTGTATCTGAAGTAGTTGTAGCTGCAAGCACGTGGTCAATATTTCTCCTTAAAATACGGATCTTTATTAACATTGAAGGTCCTGTTTGCGTTTTGTTACAGCTCGCTATGGGATCACTTGACATAGGGGGGACAAACTCTCCGCGTCTCCTCTGTCTCCTAATGCTCGCCTGACTACAATATTCTGGTTAAAAATGTTGGCGGCAAACTATTCTACTATACTTGAAAAGTGATCCTCTTTCTTAATCTATACTTTCACTTTGAATCACATGAGACTGTGTTTAGCCAAATCGCCTATAAACAATTTGTTTCGATCCTGGACTCACATGTATCTGTATAGAGCTGTTTCCTTATTAACACTTAACAATAGGTACCTACTCGCATTCGATCTGTCCTGCTCCTGTTGCTTCACTAGCTCTACATTACTAGTTGTGTGCCGCGGTTTCTCTCATATTTAATTTCTCCTACTCTCGGACCCTATTTCCCGCGCCGCACCACACGGCCAATCCGCAATATACGCATGTGAAAACATGTGAATTTCTAATTGAAGTTGTATCGGTGAAGTCTCTCGCCAAACACATCTGTGCTACGACCATTCTCGATAAATGTATACTAAAACGCAAAAATACATTTCCAAATACGAGAGCCAAGTCCATAGATTAACGCGTTTCCATTTAAAAAAAAGTCTCCTGTGTTTTGTACTCTACCAAGCAACTTTAGTAAATTTCGAATCAATTTTGATAAAATTTTACACGCAGGGAGTGCACGTCATACTATATTTTACACGCAGGGAGTGCACGTCATACTATATTTTACACGCAGGGAGTGCACGTCATACTATATTTTTAGAGCATACGAATTGCAACAGTACTTTTTGCAATTATAATAGAATTAATATAAAAAACTCAATTTAATCTCAATAAATTTAAATGACATAGATCTTGTACACATGGTGTATATGTCATACGAAATTGATAGCATATTGAAACTGTATGCAATACTTTTAGGAATCATTATAAATACTCATATTTTAATAAAATAAAATACTTAATTTGCCTAAAAACGCGTGCGGTGCCGCGGGCACATATTAGAAGATAAGAATATATAAAAATTGATTCCAGTAATTATTATATCTAAGATCGATACCATGATATCTACAATCAAATCTTATTCTAAAAGAAAACATGATTATGAAGATTTTACTACGCTAAAATGCTACCCGTTTCATTTTTTTTTAAATACTATCACTTCTACATTTTGTGATATATATTTTTGGTATTTAAAAATACAAGTAAATAATATTTAGTGCCAGTTAATTTTCTGTCGGTCACCTTTTCATATTCATATATGATTATATATATATATGGTTTCATGAAAAACTTTCCTAAAGCTATGAATAAGAACACCTCAAGACGACGTTTTCTTGACAATATTTTCTAAAAGACGTGACGCGTAATTGAAAAAAAATGTTTTTTGTTCACAAATATTTATCCCATGATGATGGGACGTGATTTAATTAACATTAATTTTTAATACGAAGTAAAAAAAAAGAAGGAAAAGGGAACAGGCCGTGTTTGTGGAAGTATCATGGTTTTTCGGAAATCAAAAAGCTGACAGCTATCAAGATCTTATTCAAAAATTTCATAATGCTATGAGTCTGTCAAAGTCCATTTATCTATTACAAGTGTGGGATGATAATTTGTGTGGGAAAAGCTTATTGTTGACAAAAAAGGTAGCATTACAAAAAATGCATGTTTGCTTTACAAACATTTGACTTGCATACATGACAATTACATGAGAAAAAAAAATTGAAGAGCAGTGTAATATCCAACACTGATCATAGTCCATTGAAAAGTTACATTTGGGGTTGCGTTTTTTAGAGGACGCAATTTTATTTTTTTGATGTGTAGGGGGTGTCAGTGTTAAGCAAAAATCAAGTTTTTTTTAAAATAAATAAATAGTTTAAGAGATAAATCGTAATAACCATTTCAACCCCTATTTTCAAGATGGCGGCCGTGGGGCAAGGGTGGCGACCCCACAAACTTGATTTTAGCTTTACACTGAACCCCCTACACATCAAAAAAATAAGGTCTAAAAAATGTAACATTTCAATGGATTATCAATCATTATAAAAGTTTGCACACAAGGGGTTTTAATAGAGAAAGTTTTAAGCTATTAATTTTTTTTTCAACTAGCCGCTAGATGGCGCGTTAACAAATTAACTACTATTACACCGTTCAACCGATTATCATGAAATTGGTATGTATAAGTGTTGGTATATATTTCTTACACATTATTCATTTTGTAGAGAATAATAACAGATAATAAGAAGAAAGGTACCGCGGACACACATTTCTATAGGGACCTAGAGATGCTTTCTATCTGGGCGTACGTAAAATCACTTACGATTAGTTATTTTGAAAAAGCCGTGAATTATCCCAGTTCGTTAGTAGTATCCGCCGCAAAATACGAACCCGTACCGAACGCTGCGTCCGCGACATATATTTACCGACCCTACCGATGAAATAACGGCATGGAACAGTACCAGCCTGTCTCTCCAAACAGAGCGTGTTCACGCCCACGCCCGCCTAACCACAGATCACGCCGCCGTGGTCTGGGGGTCAATCTCGCTCCCGCACACCAGATTAGGCCCCCCTCGGCAACGGCTCAAGCCTAGGTCCGTTTCCTCGGCGTGGAGCCCTTGATTGCGCTGCTCGCGCGATTCTTACATCACTGCGACAACATTACACATGTCACATCCACACACGTGCACGCAATACGCTTACACATGAAAGTGGAAGGGTTTTTTTTCCCTTATCAAACTGAAAGAGTTTATAAAATTATCCGATACGAAATATATATAAGTTGTTGAGGTATGTATGCTTGGTACACATATATGTTTCGACAACTCATATATGTATGAATAGTTAGCTTAGCTTAGATAGGTCGCGAATTGCATGTAATAGGCAACAGCCCAAGCCGAGGTGAGCCGTGCACCCTTGAGCTAGTTGTCAAATAAAATCGGCTGACTGCCTTAAGCACTCGCCTTAGTAGTCCGGTGAAGCTGTTAAGATCTTGCTAGGACAATAGCGTAGTCAGTTCGAAGAAAAAAAATACCGCGGACACACCAACTACCTAATTAGATATAAATTATTTTCATGGTGTGGAGGTATTGGCGTCAGGAAAACGTTACTCAATGAATTCAATTTATATGAAATGTGTTCTATGAACATATATCTCGGTTAGAGTTAGTTAATTTAAGTAGGTTGGTGCGGCGCTGGTAGTTTTTATTTGTTCTCATTATGATGTAACGTTACTTCAACGAAATCATACCCGTGTGTTTATTTATCAAAGCCATTCGTTAAATTAATCATCGAGACTCGGGTCTAATGATTACTTACATACATGAAACAGATGTATATACAAAAAAAAAACGGGCTACATTCGAATTCTATGATAAAGTTTTTAATCTTTTTACTATGTACTTTAATGATTTTTTTTTTATTTAAACAAATGTTTTATTATATTATAACCTTTTCTTTAATCTAATACAATTAAGAAATTTAGTTTATTTGTTTTAGGTAACCTTAGAAATAAAGATACGATGTTTATCTGTAAGAATGATGACATTGTTTTTTTTTA
This sequence comes from Antheraea pernyi, assembly GCA_015888305.1. NCBI lineage: Eukaryota > Metazoa > Arthropoda > Insecta > Lepidoptera > Saturniidae > Antheraea > Antheraea pernyi. The sequence continues at coordinate 1,984,962 of MU158811.1, read as the reverse complement.
TTTTTCTCGAACTGACTACGCTATTGACCCGGCAGGGTCTTCACAGCTTCACCGGACTACTAAGGTTGGCGCTTAAGACACACATGATGACATTGTATTTAATGACTTTATATAGATGTCGTTGGTCTGTCTCCGGCGCTCTCACTTTTTTGGTTTTATTAACGTGGGGAAATCCCTCATCCCTCCCGGGGGAGATAGTGGGTTATGTCCGACTCGCACGGACTAAAACCTCACGGTGTACCGACAGGTCGTATTTGTTGAGGCGGCAAGGGACCGTATTAGCTACTCAGCCTTGGATAGCCGTCCCAACGGCCCGCCCGGCGGAAGGTGACCGCCGGGCTCCTGTCTAACAGGAAACAGGCTGAATACACTCTAGTAACCTCCCCCTCGTCAGCCAGACCTGTGCAATGAGGAGTCGGGCCTCCCGGCTAATCCCCTCAGATCCGGCTATGCCGCAGATGCCGCCTCCTCCTACCGGTCCTCCGTTGGCGGAGAGGGCCGCTCTGAGGATCCACTCCCCGGGCCCTCTCCGCCGCCTCCTTCTGCAGCATGACCTCCTCGCAGAAGGAGGCCAACGCTTGCCATGGCTATTCGCTGCCGAGCAGGGCTAAACCACATTCGGCAGCGATAATTCTTGCCCTACCGCTGCAATCAAAATGCGGAGCTGTCCCTCCCACGCAACAAAGTCGGACAGAGTGTGTCCTCGTCAGCGCCGCACACGTGGTATGCGGTGGTCGGCTCCTTGCGAGCGATCTAGTGCAGATAGGTAGGTCCAAAACATTCATGTCCGATGAGCACCTGCACCAGTCGAAACGACAGGGAGCCCCACACCCTGTTTATCCATTCCGGCAGGCCCGGCCGGATGGCGTCAATTGTGTAACGCCCGTAACGCGCGTCCGCCAGATCCTACCTCCACACTTATTGCTTCCTCCTTCAGGATTCACCGCCTCTCCTCTATCTCCCTGGTAGCCGTAGGCTTTCCATTTCTCTTCCTTGTCGCCATGAACCCCCACACGGCGGTAAGAACTCCCGCCTCCAGCTCCCAGGGTAAGGAGTTACATGCAATGAAACAGAAATTTTGGAAGTGTCCTAGTATTGTTATCTACCGTAGGGAAACCGAACTATTTTATGCAATTTGAAATTGTCAGTACATAATAATTAATTAAGTTTGGACCTCATTAGTTTGGCGCGCTGCTTGTCACTTTATGGCACATTAAAAACAGCGAAATTCAATTTATTTGCATCATCGAGAACTTAAAAAGATGTTTGTTTTTAATATCAGATTAATCAAGAGTACAAAGAAACTTGTAAAAAAGTCGAAGCAGTCACGAGGACTGCTGACAGTAGTGAAAACTCAAAACAATGAAATAACTGTGTACTCCTTCGAATTTTTAATTCTGAATTAATTAAATTTAATGATTTGTGTATTGAAATAAATTACATTAATTTGGTTTTCACATGTATTGCTACTCCGAACAATAATTATATATATTTTTATACAGTTTATTAATTAATCAAACATATGATGGATGAGCTGCACAATCTCAATATAAAATATCAATATTAGAAGTACACCGGCCCCTATATTACGCGTCGCCGCGTCGCTAGTGTGACGCAAGCTGCGCAAGCGCAATACAAGTAGCCACGCTTTACTAATATGTTACTGACGGGAAGGCATAAGTTTTTATCCTGCCAAAAATACCGTTCAACGCGCCTCAATAAGTTTTCATTTCGAAAATAATGGGAATTTAAAAGTATATTTTAAAGTAACAAATGCCCGTGGCTTCGAACGCCTATTTACGCAGTAAGTAATAAACAATTAAAAATAAGTAAGACATAATTATTCGTGATTGTTTATTTTATTAAATTTAATGAATTCTTTAATTATCAAATACAAATAATTGTTACAGGCTATTTTGGTTATTTGAAATTTTGCTAACTTTACAAAAACGTGAACCCCGTGAACAAGATACGAAAAAATAGACTTATAAGAATATTATTAATAATCTTCACATTTTATCGATTGTGAAGTGCATAATAAGAAAATAATAAAAATTCTTAAAATATCATATATATATATATATATATATATATATATACGAATTATTATTATCAGGTGTCCATAAAATATTATTTATATACTTTGTATGTAAAACCTTACATTAAAATCGGTGAGATCTAAATATATGTATGTATAAACTTTATATATCTTTTTACCCAAGTTTTATTGACAATACTTATATCCCATCGATTAAAGAGTTATATACATTTCGTAATAATCGGTGAAATTGGTTTTGAGTTATACCCGGAGATATAAACAAATTGAATAGGAATAGATAAAAATTTGTTTAACATCATGTTTGTGATTAGTGGTTTTATAATATAACGAAATAAGAATTTAACAAAAAAAAAATTTACAGACAGAACTACAAATTTACTAATATAGATCGAAAGTAGATAATGTTAGACATGATGCGTCGCTCGCTATGCAGTATACTATACTATGCGGCGCGATACAGAATAACGCATTCAAATACTGTTCTGGTGCAAACTATCCTGCGACAAACAAAGCGGCATGACTCCAGTTCAATTTGACCATATTTAAATCTCTAATGTGGACCTGTCTAAACATTACTTATATTTGGCCAGCGGTGGAATATGCATAGATCTATTGTATTATTTGTTATAAATAGCTGTACGTTAGAAATGATTTTCTACATAATACGCACAATTTAAATAATCTTATGTGAGATAGGTTATAGTATTAGAGAAATAGTGTCAACGATAGATGGACGAACTTATTGGCATATTTGTAATGGCCCTCGAGGTGTGTGAAATCAGTGCATCGCGTAAAGGTCGCGTTAGCTTTAATATAATATCTTGAGAAGGTATTCAACACTGAAGTGAGGGATTTATGCATACAATACTTCTATGTATACAGGGACAGAACTGAGCCAACTAGAGATGGGTCAAGTAAAGAACGACAAATGTGAGTTGACGTGCGGAGTAGATGCGGAGAGCGTGTTGAAGCAGCTCGGGCAGGGTGGCCGTTTCCACTTGCAGAACTACGTGCTAGTTGCGATCGCGGCTTTTCAAGTTGGCTTGCTTCACACTACTTATATCTTTCTTGCTGCAGATGTACCTTACAGGTCAGTTTTTTTAATATCTAATACCTCTATATACTTGTCCTAATCATAACGTGGTGGTAAAACGTGTACTAGTACTCGCCTGTCCACTGTCTATTTGTTAGCGCAATTTCTTACGATTTTGAGATTATTTCACATGGAGTACCATTATTATTTATAAAATTAATCTAGCAACTAAATCCTTGGTACATACCAATAGTTTTATTATATTACTAGCTTTTGCTCGCGTCTTCGCTCGCGTTTATGTAAATTTGAAGTATCCCTCAGTAACAGTACATTTTTTTGTAGATGAAAGTGCCTTTGATGATTTTCTGTACCTCTCATAATGTGTAAGCAAAATTTCATGATAATTGGTTGAGCAATTAAGTCATGAAAGTCAAACAAACAAACAAGGTTAGTAGAGTAGAGTAATATTAGTTAGAACACTTGCTATTATACTAGCAACTTATCCGTCTTGCCTTTACAGTGAGACGACTCGCACGTTATCTATTGTTAAACTGTTTCATAAAAATAAAGTTTGTTGTACTCATGCGTATAACATCTTAACAAAACTTTTTTAACCAGTGACTCAGAAAGTTGCTATCTATTAGTGAAAGAATTAAAAATATATGGGTGTTATAAAATACCTTTTTATAACACTAGTAGAGATAAGGTATTAGTTTATACCAGTTAAACAGTGCAATATTTTGAGGTTACGAACTTATTGCATAATGTCGCCCGCACCACGTATAACGTTAATTTTTCTTATTTTGAGTCCGCTGTAATTTTAAACAATGGGAGTTTGTCCTTTTGTCAAATCATACTATTTATTTAACCTTACTGAATATAGAACGTGGTCGCAGCTAATAGTACTTGAGATATGAAATATCATTGTTATAAAAATAATAGTTCAACAAGACCTTGTGAGTCGCCTGAATGGAAATAAATATCTGCACGTGCTACAAAATTATAACCGATAGTCACGTTACAAGGATATGTTCACATGCATACATACATACATCGTGAAAGGTAGGAGGGTCGAAGAAAATTATAATAATACTTTGAGTGTACAGCCTGAATCTAAAGTTAGCGTTTAAAAAAAAAGAAGAACGTATGTTGTATGTAATTGTGTATGCAGGTAAGAAGTTATAATTGCTTAACTTAAACAAATATGAACGAATGAAATAAATTGAATGAAACGAACAAAATGAAAAACGAATGAATGAGAATGAAACTGATAATATTTCAATTAAAATTATGTAATTAATTTTAAAAGTTTTAAAATTAATTTCCTATGTATCTGTATATAGAATCGAGTATAATAACAAAAAGTAGTAAAATAAGCTATTCACCAAATAATAATAATGTATAATGTAAACAAATAAAAGAATGCATACGGGCAGTTAACCTCAAATCTATAAACCCACTTATAAAAATTTATAATATATAAAAAAAACACTTGTATCACAAATACTCACCATATATAATTGAAAAATACACATGTACCTATATTTATGTATGAATACATATTTTTTTATTTCCACTGATATAAACATGTATTATAGATTCATATATATTTGAATAGCTATCTTGAATATGGAACTATAAGTTCTCACGAAAACTTAACAGATAATTACCAACCAACTTGATAATATTGCTTTTAGGTGTCGGTGTGCGCGCGCATCGACTCAAGTGTTCGTGACCATTGCTTTATATAGAATTTATAAGATTAGAGACAGTATGGGGAAAAGGAATACTGGTTAAAAAACCAATGGAGGATGTTTTGGTTAATTTGGGATACATTTATTTTATGTGCCCGATTTTAATAAAATACGACTTTCTAAACGAGACTTTTATGTAATTAATTATATTATGATATTGTTTTTTGTTCGTGTTATTAGATCATTCTGTGTTGCGATCGATCGTGTCAGAAAATGTCCTATTTTTTTAAGTGTTAATAATATTGAACCGAGTGAAATAGTTGCCAAAACGAAGTTAATTGCGAGCGGATTAATTGAAATAAAACTGAACATTATAAAACGGATCATTACAGTTTACAATAATAAGGTATATTTTTTATATTATAAATATTTAATTTTATATGTAAATTCTTAGTGTCGCCGACTCTGTTTTATTCTCGTAATTTTATTTTTATTTATTAAGTATTAATAAAAAAAAATACATTAATAATTTTTACATTCCTTTTGGTCTATCAGTCAGCGGAATAGTATTTTCCCATGCACATATTTCATTGTTCTGTTGTGAATCAGTAATAATTCTTATAATCTCTTCTTTATGAATTTACGAGCATAGTTAACAATACCTGTAGGATATTAAATGAGGATTGACATAAACTAAGATATTTATTAATCTTAAAATCTTATCGCTAAAATCTCTTTTGAGTTGAATCTGGACGTGCAACAGACAGACAAAATATTGAATTATCGTCATGTTTGTAATCAGTAGCATTTATAACAGGTATCCCATACCTGTCATAATTTTTTTTAAAATCCTATACAAACACAATTATACAGTCCTTGCCAATTTTTTTGGCCGCTCTGAATATAGCTAGAAGTCCTGGCTTGCGCATAATATAGTCAGAATGTAATATAAAACAAAGTCAAAATATTATTATAGGAATCTAAAATTAGCATTTATTTATCCTTAAGTTGTCTCCATGTTATACATGTAATATAATACGTATTTATAGCTAAATTTGTGTTCGGCGCAACTATATTCAGAGCGGTCAAAAAGTTTGGCGCGGACTGTTGATTTATAATTACTGTAGGCTTTTTTCTGAGGAGGTCAGTGGCGTTTCGTTTGTCATTAGGTTATTACGTTATATTCGACAGGTAAGGTTATTGTATACGTGTCTCAGAACGTATTGAAAATTTGGAGGTCACTTTTTAATAATTACTAACTGTGCCCGTGACTTCGTTCGCACGGAACCTGATGTACAATATAGTGAGTAATAAAGTCATATGAATATATTAAGTGTAATTGCTATCTACTTTTCTCTCGTACTTAAGTCGCATCGTCATTACAATGACAATAACTTTCGATAGACCGAACCGATTTTATTAAAACAACAACAAAATGTTACTCGGAGATTTACAAATGCTTGATTACAGATTTTCGATTGTATTCGACGGTAGCAGTAAGGTAGTCAGGCAACCAGTATAAAGTCCCCTACTACCGTACTATGACTTCACAATCACATTTTTCTCCAACAAATACTAGGACGCATATTGGACTATCGTCGATTCATATTTATTTATGCATCTATAAATTTAAAAAAAACACATTCTGTATAGCTCACACAGAACTCTCAGGATGTATCATTATAAGCATCATTATCGTAAACGACATTAACGATTTAACGATGTTATTAATTTAAGTAATGCAATTTTTACGAACAACAGAACGAAATAATACAGAAAACAAATAGGTAGTATCGTTAGAAACGTAAATCAATATACAATAATAATTCAAATACATTCCACATTCTCAATAATACATCCCAGAATTGTAATAATATATTTAAATGGATTTGTGTTATTTCAAGTATAACTAATGTTTTTAGGTAAAACTAGATGTACCTGCAAATCCGCATGCGTTTTTTTTTTAAATTGTAAATAAATATAAAATTGTGAGACCATGTACAATTATAGAAATGCTCTTTAAAAACAATTGTAAGTAGTACTTATAGTACTTATAGTACTAAAATATGAAAACTATAATAGAAAAATAAATACAAACACTGTATAAGAACTAATGAAACAATGACTTAAAGATTTTATTATAATATGACCATATTGTTAATAAGTAATACGTTTATGGTCTAATATATTATTAGAAAGACCCCTTCTATCTTCAAAATTACTATTAATAATTATAATGTTGAATTGTAAACAATGAATAAGTTGCGGACATCGGGTTGATATTTCACCGGTCGAACCACTAGATCACCACGACTTACATTTTTGGATAAAATTAGAAATATATTAAAAAAGAGCGCTAAAAATTTCCATTTCAATATGTGATAATTCCATAGATCGATTTATTAAATCGAAAATACGAGACTTTATAAGTATCACATAAGTAATGTTGGTAGAAGACTAATGTATAAGCATATTTTAATTTTGAATCAAGCAGCTGAACATTCAACTAAATTTTCTGGTGACTAGTTTGATTATGTGGTAGGGTATGATAATGGGTCGTAAAGTATATTTTATACCTCTTGGCGATTAGGGCGTCCCTCCCAAGATTTTATTTTTCAATAAATTTGTCGTTTTTATTGCCATCAAAAAATATCTATAACCCCAAATTTTCACCGTCCTAATTTTTGTATGAATAATATCCGAATGATCCAACAGTCGTTCGTATTTCAAACAAATCGAAATGATTGATGTTGCTGAATGACAAATGGAGTTACGTCCACCTCATCGAGATTTCTTCCTCACATGCGTAAGTCCCAGAGTAAGTCCCTGAATTGTTTAGTTTCACAGTTGGAAACGGTGGGAGTCGCTGTAATCGGATTTTAGGATTAAAAAAAAAAAATTCGGGCTTGCCAATACAATTGGAACCGGTATGTAACCTATATCACGCAGACGAAGTTGCGAGGGTCAGCTAGTATTTTATTAAAATCTCGTGTCACGGTGTTTGTGTTCGAAATTGTCCGAAACGGCTTGGCCGAATTTTATGAATTTTTAATGTATATTTGGTAGGTATGAGAATAGGTCATAAAGTATATTTTATACCTCTATATGATTAAGGTATCCCTACCCCGACTTAAAAAAAATTGTTTTTGTTTTTATCTCTTATTTGCCATAAAAAATACCTATAACCCCAAATTTTCATCCTCCTAACCCTACCTTCTCATTTTTTATTCGCGATTTTAGTATTTTGTATGAACAATATCCAAATGATTCAACGGTCGTTCGTGTTTCAAATAAAACGAAATTATTGATGTTGCTGAATAGTAGATGGCGCTATGTCCACCTCATAAAAATTTCTTCCACACATGCGTAATTTATTCACAAGGACCGTCGCGTCATTTAAACATTTAATTTTGCATTTGTTATGTATCACAACAACGCAGTGCGTGCAAAATGTTGTATTGTTCATTTAAATTTATAAGAAGTTAACTGTTACCCGTGGCTTACCCCGCGTGGAATCTCCAAAACGGTTATACCGATTTTCATGAGATTTTTAGTGGCAGATAACTGAAGTTATAAGAAGTAACTTAAGTTATTTTATTCTATACTATCATCAGCGACTTCGTCAATATGGAATTTAGTAAAAAAATGTTCTGTACAAATATGTACATGAGGCGCGTGTTGTACGGAATACTGGTTCTTTACTTTATTATATTTGTACGGCGCAGTGTACACGTTTTACATTGAACAAGATTTTTTTACTAAATTACACGATGAATAAATTACGCCTAACAGCCTTATTATGAACTTATAGATAGAGATACAGTTTACTCTTCACAGCATGTTAATTGATGGAGTTGGTTAGAAGATAATGGGAAATAAAATAGTCAATGGGGCGCAGAAGTGAGGGCCAGAGGAGCAACCCAGGTGATACCGGGAAGATATTTCTTGCCAATATAGTTTGGAATCACAATTGGACTCGGTGGGTGTGGCTAATTTAACCAATTTAGCGCAGACGAAGTTGCGCGGGTAAACTAGGATATTGTATAAAAAGGTTTCCTTATATATTTAATGTACTTAAAAGCTATTTATTTATAAAGTTAATACCAGTAATTTCAAGTTTTGAGAAGCACATTTTTGACATACAATTTCTCATCTTCATATTTCTGACATATAGTAACAAAATATCGAGCACAGTGCGGCGGCTGCCAAAAATTTGTAGGTGGTAGAGCCACGCTGAAGCTATTACTGGTTTCAACATGAATGGGTCGGCTCGTCCGGGGTACTACCACCCTCTCACGGAAAACCGACGTGAAGTAACAGTGCTTGAATTGTTGCATTTCGTCCGGTCAGTGAGAGCGCCGGAGGCCCACTTCCCTTCCCCCTTGCCCGTCCCCTCTCCCTTGCTCCTCCCCCTCCCCCCAAACACAGGCTGGCAACACACTTGTGACTCCTCTCGTGATCACTTAACATCAAGTGCGTTTGGCCCCTATGATATAAAAAAAAATTTGGTGAACTTATGTTTATTTCCAATAATTTACCTAGAGATGGCGTTGCTAAACAAAGAGTGATTCCTGAATCAAAGTGATATAATTTTTTTCGAAAATATAAACCTAGACAATATTAATGATATTATATTGCGTTGTAGATAGAAAATAAATCTCTAAAGTATCTATTAGAGTTTTGTCAGTGCATGTGTTATTCAAATATTTGATAAAAAATTTGTTTTCCAAATACTGATATGAGTATTGGAATCTTTGGGTGCAGAGTTGTAAATTTACGATTAGTTTAGGGTTTTGCAATTACCATTCAATACTATATGTTCCGTAGTTTTGTTATCTGTAATAATTTATATGTTAGCACAAATCTTTTCGTTTTCATATTACTTTATCTTTAAAAGGAATGTATCTGTCCACTAGTTTTCGTGAACGCACCTTTAAAAACGTTCGCAAGTGCTGCCCTCTAAGGCAACAGAGTTACCTTTGAATCTAGCAACATACAAAACCGCTGTGAGTTATCTGCGCTAATAAAGATTGCAAAACCGGTACAGATATCTAACAAACCATTAAAAGAAACCAAGTGCCAGTGTAGACTTTGTGTCCTTTATTTACAAAACCAGCGATCTAAGCCACGAACCAAGCCGGGGTACCCCGAAGAAGAGGATCTCCTAGTGCGGGTGAGTAGTGGATACAGTTCTCCTAAATTCATTTCCTATACACTATACGTATACTAATATTGTAAAGAGAGGTAAAGTTTGGGTGTTCAGGGTAATCGCCGGTGCTACTGATCGGTATTTTGGCAAATATTAATATTTTTATTACTTAATGACGACAAATGTAATTAAAATCGGCAACAATTCTATAATATGACGTGCGCCGCTTGAATGGTTTGAAACAAAGTAATAAAATCTATAGCAAAAATATTCATTACTTTTAACTTTACAAAAAAGTCCACAAATAACTAAAAACAAATAGCGAAATCAAAATGGAAATTTCATGAAGATTAAGTTAACATCGTACAGCGCGTTAATGGATGAAGTTGGTCAGAAGATAATGCTTTATAAAAATAATAAATTTGTTAAATTATTGCGTTGTCGCTGCCGCTGGATCTATGAGAATAGTAAGCGGGGCGCAACCGTGAGTGATACCAGGGGGTACTGGGAAAATATTATGTGTTTGAGTGGGTCGCTGAACTGTTTGGTTTCACTTAAAAACAGTCTGGTGTCGCTGCAATCGGTATCTAGGTCTTTTAAGATTTCTCGAGTTTGGAAATACAATTGAAACCGGTAGTAACCGATTTCACGCAGACGAAGTTGCTCGGGTTAGCTAGTGTAATAATAAAAACAAACAACAAAATGCGGATGGCAGTCGGCCATCCTGTAATGTTAGCAAAAGAGAAATAAAGTTATTGTCGGCTTAAATTTGCGTCGGCTTAAAGCAATTTACTAAGCAATGAATGATAGTAAATTGTTACGTGGAAATATTTTATTTATTAGAGCTAACGACTAAACTAACGCTAACGGCTAAACCGAGTTTGACGATACTTACTGACATATAGGGGACTTTTCAGAATGTTATATACACTACGTATCATTACATTTTCCATAAGGGTTAAGCAATAATGATGAAGGGTTATTAGGATTCAGTATTAAGAACAAACTTACAGTTAAAATAAATAAAAGACAAACAAAAAATTATTCTTATAAAGCATGTAATGTACGTAAACCAATAAAACCATTTTCCTATGAATTAAGTAGCGGCCGAAGGATAAGTTGCACTAGCGAATTATGTCTAGTTCCTCCAACAGTGTGGAACAAAGCATCTCACAGCTCATCCAGTAGTAGATTCCTTCCTACCTATTAGCCGCTATAGAAAATAAATAATTATTTTACAAAAAAATATTCCACAAGGCTCGAGGAGCATAATATAACAAATTAATAATTACATGTTAGGTACTGTATTAAAATATCCCTTAAAATACTTCCATATCTGACAAGATACAACATTTCACACACATGAGGTCATGTATTTTTTATCACGATAAAAGTTATATTCGAAATCAATCTGTTAAAAACATATGGAAATTACCGTTTTAATAACGTACTTGTAAATGTTTATAAAAACTTTAAAAGTAAATTACTGTGTTAACGATGAATCGAAGAGAAATATGATGTGTTTCTTACTCTATGCTCATCCGATATGGAGATGCTTAGGAATCGTAGCATTGAGGCAGTACGTTGCAGTTTGTGGAGGAACTCGCGCGCGGCATCGCGTCGGCCGGCGGTCATTGCGGACGAGTAGTACAACGAACCGATACGCGCGCTTCTCTTTACATTTGTACACTTGTTATTCGCTTCTTTACCAAATCTTACCATAAAATTGTCATCGACATGATGCATTTATTAATAGAATTAATTAATATATAATAATCGTATTTAAATTTTAAAAGAACTCTATTACTTACTCTTTTTTAATTACGCGTCTCTTTTCGGTTTTCTTTTTGTGGTTGTTAAAATAAAAACATCAACATAAAGTAAAGTAATATGGCGTCAAAAGAGAATAGAAATGACAAACTAGAGGGTAGTGCCGGGGTGGACTGTGAGAGACTGATGCGGGAGTTGGGACAGTTCCGTCGGTTCCATATCTTCAACTACGTTCTCCTGGCGTTGCCGGTGTGTGTCGCAGCTTTCTACGCCACCAACTACGTATTCCTCGCAGCCGATGTCCCTTACAGGTTTATAATTAATTTTTATGCTTTCTATCGTTTAATTATTCAAAATTTAAACAACACAATAAAAGAAAGAAATTTATGAGATATATTTGGGAGTTCATTACGTTATGTCTTCTCATTTTAATATAAACGCTTTAAAAGATAGCAGAGGGTTATTTGATCTCACTTTTCTGTACAAATTAATGAATTAAATGTTGGACGCACCTGAAATACGAAGCAGAGTTGTGTTCCTGCCTAGAGCTTCACGTATTTTCGTTACGAATTATTTTCAAACGAATTTGGGCATTTATTCTCCATTGAATAGAATTATATCGCGTTATAATGCCAAATATAAAACCTCAAATCTAGACATTTTCACAAATATTTTCAGCCAATATAAAGAAATATATTTAAGTAATTTAAGATAAAAAGAAAAAGAAAATTAGAATTGTACATGTTAAGTTCGTGTTTTCCTTTTAACCTTTTAACTAAGTTATTTGCTCTACCATATAATACGTAGTAAGCACCTATAATTATGATTGCACTTGTTGAATCATTCTTTCTAAATATATGTATTGGACTGTCCTAGTGTAAATGTTGTTGGTGCTTCGAATAAATAAATAAATTGATGTGTACTTTAATTCTATGATCAGATTTTTTTCCTCTTGTATTTACCGAAGTACAAGTCTAGTTATACATGTACCGGCAAAATGACGTAAAATACTTAAGTTCAATCATTTCCAGTTACAACTTCTAGTTGTTGTATGTATGTAAGTTTTATAATTACAATACTAGTCCAACTAGCATAATTTGAATTTTCTGTAAACTGTAACGATATTTTTTTATTTATTTATTGATTTAGTAAATAATCATTCAATATTTAAGTGTAGGTTAAAAATTAAAACGCTACCAATAACTTAGATAGAGAATATCCTATATATTATCACTACAATAACAATATTTGTAAATAATACCTACGAGATAAAAACGATTTTTTGAAAATCTATCGCTAAGTGCTTACAGATGCGCACTGGAGAATCAGTCCTCCCCTCTAACTTTAGCGTAACTTTACATTATAAACCAGATATGAAGTTACAAGGGTGAGAGCTCGTCCAACGCAATGCACTTTTTCAATCTTTGTCAATGATACCAATAAAGACCATCAGTATCACTATGGTAACGTACACCGGTCTGTCACGGAAATAACTAATCAAATCAATAAGTACAACAACAAAAATGAGGAAATCATAATTTACATTAATTGATTAAAGAAACATTAAATTTGTTAAACTAGACGAGGCGTGATGCACGACATCTTTAAGTATCGACCTTGCACCACGATGCATTCTAGTATTTACATATTTTCTTAACTAAAGCGTGGAAACAGTACGAATGTGTAATGCAGGGCGGTTTGTTATTTATGATTTTTTTTTAATTAGTAATAACCATGTCATGGTCACGTGTTATCTCTCTCTATCCGAGGAGTCAAACAATTGAGCCAGTGATGTCTGTGGAAATCATCTTAGTATGGACATGTGATGGGCATTAATATAAATCAAAGTGCTTATAACCGTAACAGAGAGATCCATTTCAAATATTAACCAAAAACTAAAGCAAACACAAAAAAATTGAAATAAATAGTGGATTCAGAGTGAAGATTCCAAACGCATGATAATTGAATAGTTCGCTTGATAATTTGCCAATCTCACCTTAACATTTAAATACAATCGTTAATTTGTTGAGTGTTGCGCCATTTGTATAAACACTTGTTGAATATTCGTTGAACCTTCAAGGTTTTACGGGATCACCAACTAGGTCAATAGCGTTCATACTTGCACTCGTTTTGCTTAATTTACTAAAAGTATCTAACACAAGTCGCAGTCACATAAAATATATGTGTTGCTTCTAAAAAGTGTAATCGTTCATATTATTTGCACTCTTACATAGTAATGTTATATAGGAAGAATCTTATTAAGGAGGTAAAAGAAACTGTATAAGATAAGAAGGAATTTGATAACTATGAAAAGTCGTTCTGGACACTGAAACAAGGTCCTGATATTCATTTCACAACTTTTTGAAATCGTTAAAGTACGATTTAGATTAACATAAAAGTGGCACCTCTGTCGGACTTGTTACATTACAAGGAATCCGAGTCTTTTTTATTATTTAACGTACAATTCATTTAGTTACATTTTTTGTTCTCGTGTATGTTCTCGAATGCAAATTTTGTAAAAATTTACATGAGCAAAGTTCCGGGTATCAACTATTAAATAATTAAGTTTACACGAATTTAGTATAATTTCTAGTAGTCACTTAATTAACCTACCACTTACTTGTAAATGCGTGTGCCGGCAACTGCATTGAGTTACAGACTCTGCAGTTCCGAGGCTTATCGTGCAGTCTCTGAATACACAATTTCGTTTAAAATGTGGTGTTTCTCTTAGAAACGAATAACCTAAAACTATACTATTTTAAAATCTTTATTTCATTTAGGAACTTACGTACATAGATAACTTGTCAGTACCATCGTATCCTAACATTAGCTTATTCACAAACATTGCATAGAATTAATCACAAACCTAAGTCGAGATAGTCCAGTGGTTTGACCGGTGGAATATGAATTCGATGTCCACAGGTTCGAGCCCCGGCATGTGCTAACGAATTTTTTGGAATTCGCGTATATTTACTCATTTAAATTGATAACACTGTTGTCTGACGGTGAAGGAAAACATCGTGACGAAAACTGAACTTGAGAAATGTTCTACAAGAAATACCGTATTTGGGAAAATATAGAACTGTGGCTTTATCAGAGTTTGAATGCGAATACGTCGTGGGCTGGCGTGCTGATAATGCCAATACCTTCCTTCAGGAAGAGGCGTATGGCCCTGCAGTGGGTGTCTTGCCGGTTGATAATGATGAATCACAAACTTCCATAAAATCTTGTCTTTATAATTTAATTCTACACACTGTTATGAATTATTCTACAAATAATATTTAGTACGAGTAGGTATGTAATATTACCATGACTTAATCTTTTCTATGTAGTCACTTTATAATGTATGTTATAAGTATCCAATCAGTAGTCTAAAATACTAAACAGTTGATCCTATTTGAAATATAGAATTTCTGATAAGATTAATGTTATCGAAGATTGTAACTGGTCCCGACGGGAGTGCGGATCGGATTTTTAGACCTCGAATGCAACTGCAGAACACACGCCACAGATACTTGATGACAAATGTTCAACTGAATGATAGTAAATATGTAGGCGAGCACTAAAAATGTATTCCGAATGTATCATGAACTAGAAATAATGAAGTAATGGATAACATTAACTTAATATAACATTAAAACTATGCTAATTCGTGAAATACATGATATATTGCAATGTACATGGATTTCTCAAGTATAACAATTGTGAATACTGCTTGCCTCAATACTCTGTCGTGTATGAAATACATCCGAGTATTACACCAGTTTATTTACATCTTCTATTTCCTCAATTAAAATGAGACTTATTAAAACAAATATTATATAGTACAACAACTTTCTTATTGAGGTTTAAGAGATATACATAAATGGACAAATCAAAACTTCCTTTATATACATTTATCTATTTAAATGAGATTAAAATTCAAGGAAAAACATATAAAACAATTTTAAAAGGTAAACAAATAATTAAGAATTCCCCTCGTCTAGCTAGTTTATCAGAGCCTTTACATCAATTTAATCTTCTGTTTGACCTCCAAGCCTATATCTAGAATACTTTTTAGCCTTGTCTATTTTCCGGAAGCAATGTATTAAATTCGTCGGGCTGCTTAAGGAAAGAAGAATTGAGCGGTACTTCCTCGTTATGAGATAATTGTGGTTCATTAGAGCATGCCCACCACTGTCTACCTGAGGCTGCACATCGCATACGCACTTACGGAGAATATTTATCAGTGCTTAGTGTGTGAGGAAATAACGAAGACATTATCAATTCTATTTCCTGTATATTCTCTTTTATATTCAACTAATATTAATTTCTCAATAAATGTAATATGTAATAGGGTACTATAGATTCTTTTAGGTAACACGAGATTTTGCATTAATGATTATAGTTTCTTATAAATGTGCTCACACTCGTTAACTTCAGTACTACACATCATTGTACTTTAAATTGATAAACGTTATTTTTCTAATTTCATGATATAGTTTGTTTCATTTACAAATAATTTCATAATACTAGCATGAAAAATATGGATTTTGAATTTTCAGTTTTAAAGTTTAAAGCAGCTAAAAGTAAGCTAAAAAACGAAAACTTAGTTCGAATTAAACTATTTAACTCTATTTGCATAATCGGTCTGATTTCGTTCGAAAATTGTGTCACGGCATAAACTAAGTTAGTTATAAAAAATCTGAGAGTAAATAACAAAACTATGATACGATGGAAATGCGGAAGGAATCTGAAAACAGATATAATTTACTTTTGTTTTGTGATTTATTAATAGAGCTATATAATCATTTATGAACAACAGATGAATTACTTACTTATGATGAAACATTAGGAAAAGGTTATTGTTGCTTATTTTGCTTTCAATTGAAATAAATATAGTTCTCAGAAATATAAGGTATATTTTATCTTGAGTTGTGAGTTGTGCTAAAGAGGCGAAACCCATTAATTATTGCCTCCGTTAAGCATTGGGATTGCTCAACTCACTGGGGTGCAAATAATAAAACATTAAAATAACTATACAGATAAAATGCTGAATCTGATTAATGTTGGTGATGTATTAACAATTAATCGAGGATGAAACTAAACAGAAAAAAAAAATTGAAATGATAATTATTTCAAACCCTAAAATAAACTTTTATATCAGAGATGAATATGTAAACAAATCTTATTGTATACTAGGTGTGCCCGCGACTCCGTCCGCATGGAACGTAATGTAAACAAAACAGTGACTAATAAAATCTTATGAATATTAGCCCATTTATTTATGTGTGTTCAAATAAACAAACAGACAATTCTAAAAATGATTGAAATATATTTTATTACGCATTACTAGACACTTTGAAGAAATTTTTCCACAAAAATCTAAAAAGTGCAGCCGCCTTAGATTTACATACTTATTATATAAATAGATATAGTAGATAGATAGGTAAATGAATTCACAGTGAGTGCGTGCGGAGATGTTCTGCTTGGCAGATCAGCTGACCTCGGTGTCGCTAAATGTTTGAATAATCTAAAAAAAAATACAATAATGATGCGGCATCACGTTACGGTCATTGCTGTGGGATGTTTATTTCCACGATCACGGTTTTTGGTAATTAAAGGTAGTTCTTTACGTAATGACATTATTATGTTCTTCTTTTGTACGTATATTTTGTCTACAGCCACTGTAATTCACCAAGCAGATAAAATGTAAATTATTGGTATATCTATACGTTTTTTTGTGTCTTAGACAACAATTACCAAGACAGTATTTTATATATTTTTTTGTTATTTCCGTTGTAAATAATAATCATATTATATAATTATAGGTGGTAGAGCCATGCTGAAGCTATTATTGGTTTCAGCATGAATGGGTCGGCTCGCCCGGGGAAGTACCACCCTCTCACATAAAACCGACGTGAAGTAACATTGTTTGCATTATTGCGTTTCTCTCGGTCAGTGAGAGCACCGGAAGCCTACCTCCCCTTCCCTCTCCTCTGCCTCTCCCTTCCCTACCCGCGAAACACAGGCTGGCAATGCACTTGCGAATCCCCTGATGTTGTTAGTGTCTATGGACGGTGGTGATCACTTAACATCAGGGGACCAACCTGTTCGTTTGCCTCCCATGACATTAAAAAAAATCATACGAGCTTGTAAAAACTGGAATATTTGAGAGAAAACATGTGTATTTCCATATGAATTTACCATCTTACACAATCGTCTACACAAATTGAGTTTTAATAAGCGGAAAACTATAATTTTATATATTCATGCCAAATTATATTACTTGCGAGAATATTTCTGAAGAATTTAAGTGTACTTTAGTATTGGCTAATAATATAATTGAAATTAATGAATGTTCATGCATCTGAAAAATAAACTACAGTCTGTGATGACATTAGATCAGCATTTATATAGTTTATAAACTTCATTGACCGAGATAGTGCTACGTTTAAATACCGTTAATTACAATTAATTCGATGATAGCTCAGTGGCAGTATGCTCCGGCAACAGGTCGATATATGTAGGATCGAATCCCACACATTCTGAACTTACTCCTGAAGACAAACATTGTAATGCAAGTTGAATATTTGAAGCACCTATGTGTTTTAGTAGGTGCACTTGAAAGCCGAGCCCGCTCTGGGTTTAGCGTGTTTACTGTCTTAAGCCGTAACTTCATTTAAGATTTCAATTGTGGACATACCAAAACCCAGAAAGTAAAAAAAAAACAGTCATAATTGAATAGGTATCAGCTGAAATAACATTATTTATGTGTTGAGTTCATTGTAGGTTGAACAATTGATAATGTAGTAGAGTATGGTGTGAAGGCAACACGCACAAACAATCCAAATAAATAACAGAAATGATTCCTTTCTTTTACATATGTGAATGTTGTTTACAACTGAATCAACAATTATCGTTATACCAGCTCTCGGTAGTTTTACGCGTCGCTGTGAGTTTGTGAAGCCGGTACGGTACGGTACGGCGATGTAGCGAACTGATAACTTGACAATTAACGTTTACCTTGTCAAGCACTGTCAAGGCGATAGTCTATAGTCCATAGAATTTTATAAATTGGCTCGTTTTATGTTTTCATACTAGAATAATAACTCTTGAGTTAATTGTAACTTTTAGAATCAAAAGCTTTACCTTGAGCAACTTTCGTTCTTCAAATTTAGATTGTTTTTTATTTCTATATTAACGTTACTTGTATGCTTTACCAGTTTCATAGTTATCATAGTTAGTCCTAACTTCGTCACTCGATGAGCTCTATATGCTTGAACATGAGAGTCTTAGAGGTTACGATGTTGTTGCTCTACTGTATCTAACTAACCTGTATCCAAATCAATATTTAATATTGTGTTATCACAGGACAAAGTCGTATTTGTATTCATTATCATATCGTTGACAATGTTAATTTGTAATGTCCGAGCGTTATAACCGCATTGTTTGAGGAGTTGGGAAATTACAGCAAAAACTGTGTTTTCAATGTCTTTGTTGAGTCACTTTTTTACTCGTTTATATGCAGATTGCAATGTTTGTCTGTTTGTTTTATTTTTGTGATACATAAATTCGTTCGCCGTATACCTAAATAGTGTACACAAAATATTTATTATCTACATAAGATGTTAGTTCATTACGTGCCATGAGTCTTGAGATATTGATATATTATCTACATTAGGAGTGTTAAGAAACAAGTACAGACTTGTTGTGTTACTTATAGGTTAATACTGTTTTGAAGTAGTATAAAGAAATATACTGGACATTATTGCGACTAGTTTATTCTTATTTTTTTCTTATACCAGTTCATATTCGTAACAAAATAGATTCGAATGTAATGAAGTTGGTGGTAAGCACAGTGCAAACTAAAACTATGACGGCTGTCGAGAAATCTACAATACATTTCTAATCGCCGTTCTGTGATATCGGTCTGCGTCTTTTGGGCTTCTGGGTGTTATAGTGTTTAACTCTAAAACTTGGCATATATGAAAGAGTTAAGTAAATTCATAACAGGCAAAAATATCCGCGATAAATTGCTAGTGTCTATGTTAATAGCATAGAACTACAGATGCCAATCAAGACAAGTAGTGATAAGTCAGATGTGTTATTGTTAACGAGCTCTTATGAAAACTCGCGTGCAAATAATTATTACGAAGCCACGTGTCGAGCAAAA
This sequence comes from Antheraea pernyi, assembly GCA_015888305.1. Taxonomy (NCBI): domain Eukaryota; kingdom Metazoa; phylum Arthropoda; class Insecta; order Lepidoptera; family Saturniidae; genus Antheraea; species Antheraea pernyi. Next base: position 1,965,102 of record MU158811.1, on the reverse strand, counting down.
TTGATCGTTAGTACTTGGTTTTAACGTTATCTACTATTATTGTGACATTCGTCGTAAGCGGCAACTCTTTGCCAAGAGGGAAAAATAATTCCGCTGCCGTGTTCTTATTTCAAGAGCTCTATCCAACTTACAAATTAGTTTTAACAAATTAGAACAAATATAAAGTCTGCAAATGAAATTTTTAATAATGATAATGGTGCGGCATTCAACGGCTTGCGAACACCAGGGAGTTATGCATAAATAACACTGGCGTTGTATTTCATACGTAACTCCTTCGTTGTTATTCCAAATAACTATAAGTTTATATACACTATATTTAATGTAGTAATAATAGTTCGTCATAATACATTAATTGTGGACTATTGATATACGTTTGTGATGTTTTTGTGTATCATCCACCGAATATTGTATAGTTATTGTATTCATCGAGTACAACCGTGACCGAAACCACTAGATGGCGATGTAGTGCGTTAACGTCTATCCCGTTCGACTGATTGCCAGACAAATTGTTGTGCTTGGAAAATTTGCAATAACTCAATTATTTAGTATGTAGTAATTCCAATAAACAATAATAGCAATAAACGAAAGCCGCGAAGCTGCAGGTTAAAGTAATCATATCTATACATACATATAATAAAAATGAAGTGTCTGTATGTAATATCAAACTAAAAATTTTTGATTGATTGGGTATGAAAGTATACACTCTTCTGATAATAAAAATGCAATTTTTTAACATTTTTGTCTGTCTGTCTGTCTGTTTGTTCCGGGTAATCTTCGAAACGGCTGAACCGATCTTGACGGGAGTTTCACTGGCAGATAGAAAAAATTACAGCGCGTTACATAGGCTACTTTAAATTAGACTATCCGTTAACAGCGGGTTCGTTTGCCACACTATCTTCAAAACGGTTGGACCGATTTCCACGGGACTTTCACTGACAGATAGCTGACCGTATAAAAAGTAATTTAGGGAATTTTAATTTAGACTAGATGTTAACCGTGACTTCGCCTGCAGTGTTATCTACGAAACGGTTCGACCGTTTTTATGGGACTTTCACCGGCAGACAGCGGATATTATAAAAAAATAATTGAAGCAATTTTAGTTTATACTAGCTGTTAACCGTGACGTCGCCCGCAATGCTATCTCCAAAACGGTTCGATCGATCTTCATATAACTTTCACTGACGGATAGCTGATCCTATAAAAAGTAATTTAAGCAATTTTAGTTTATACTAGCTGTTAACCGTGGCTTCGCCCGCAGTGCTATCTTCAAAACGATTCGATCGATCTTCACATAACTTTCACTGACAGATAGCTGATCTTATAAAAAGTAATTCGAGCAATTTTAGTTTATACTAGCTGTTAATCGTGGTTTCGCCCAATGCTATTACCAAAACGGTTACATCGATTTTCAGAGGACTTTCACTGGTAGATAGCAAACCTAATCAAAAGTAATTGTGATTATTCTATTTTATACTAGCTGTTACCCGCTACTTTGTCTGCATGAAATTTAGCAAGATTTCAACTCATTCTTTATTTTTAATAATAGAAATAATTATCGGTTTATTGTTTACTGTGTGTGTGTGTTTACTGTGTGTGTGTGTTTACTGTGTGTAATGATATTCAGGTCTTCCTAATAAGATCTTAGATTATAAACGTATTACGTAAAGAATTCCATTATACAATTTATTGCGGAGCAGACAAGCGTTTATTTTTTGTATAGTCACAAAATCTTAATTATAATAATGGCTACGTATATTAAATGTAATGTAAATATAAATCTTTATAATAATATTTTAAGTTATTGTTTCAATAGTTCCTTATACAGTGTAAGTGAGCACTCAGGTAGTTGTATGGTTGGTTAAGGTTCCAAATGTGTTGCTGATGACAAACCTCATTTGGCACGCTCCTTGTATTTATATATCTATTGTACACGTTACATGTTACTTTTAGTGGTGTGCGCGTCGTACTTACGATTGTCTTTAAAGAGCATTTCTGTAATTGTACATAGTCTCACAAATCTATAATTCTTTAATACGATTTTTAAAAAACGCGTGCGTAGCTGCGGGTACAGCTAGTATATTATAATATTAGTAGAATATATGTTTTGATAGAGGTAATGAAATTTGAAGGGTCATGGCGCATCAGCAATGTTGAACTTCTTTGTTGTATAACGATATGTCAAGTTAACGTATTATTAATATTTTTAAATAATATACAATAATACTCGAGAATTGGCACCGTTGTACGTTACAATGTAACAAACAAAAAATGTCCTGTACGTTAAAATTCTTTTAGTAGTCGGACCGGATAATCACTCTAGGCAATTTAGTAAATTGCGGAAAACTGATTTTTTTTTTGCGGTATTATATTACTTGTCTCTTCAGCGCATTGCTTCCAAAAATTTGTTTTGAGCCTACGCACAATTATATTTAGTATAGTATTCCTCAACTTCTTTCCTTTCAACATCTTTTTAAGTTTTGTGTCGCGCTCATGATTGCTTAGCTTAGAACGCGTATCTCTTTGATTGACCATCAATTGATTATCTCATTTTCCTCTGCGTTATCCGGTGGCGACCGGTCTGCGGCCAACTAGAATATAAAAGGCAGATCTTGGCGGACTAGTTGTGTAATAATGACATCTCACATGACCATATGGTCATCGTATCTCAACGGCCCAGCGAGAAGATTATAAGTATGTCGCGTTATGGAATGGAAAATTGCAATATGATAATACTACAGGAATTTACTTGCGATCATTTTGTAATTAAAAATCTGTCATTATATTTTAGTCGGTGCGCTTCTACTGCTGCACAGGCTAGGCGATCTTTCTTTCAACTATCGTGTCACCAATTTCTCTTTCTTCAAATGTGTTCTTCATATTTGGACATATATATAGTAAAGGCTTATCATACACAATGGTTCTGAATTTTTTTGGAGCCGTTCAAAGATCTATACAGGCGAAGTCATTGGAAATATTCAATGAATAATAAATCAACTGCGAGTCTTATAACAGAATACAATTTATCTAGATCGGTTGCGTACACGTGCGGTAATGTGTAGAGAATGTGTCATTGTATTGCATATATTTTGTGTTAGGCCGGTGCGCCTTGACCTATTATATTACAGGATCTAGACTAGATGACAGGCATACAATACGAGTTGAAGCCGAAACGTTACGATTTACATGATTAGTGGAATGTATAATTGTAAAGGTATATCAATAAATGTTAATATATCTGAGATTACTAGACTTTAACTCTGTCTGATCGATCACCATGAATGTTGGCAAGTTAGAGTTTCTAGAACGAAGTTCCTTAACGCGGTTTAAATCGCTACGTAAAGACTTAGAATAATAACGCAGTGCGTTCTCTTCGGTCTCAAGTTTAAGTGTGCGTGCGAATATCAAAATTCGAGCAGAGGTGGTATTCGAAGGTGGTAGAGCCATGCTAAAACTGTTGCTGGTGTCAGTATGAATGGGTCGCCTCGCCCGGGGTAGTAACACCCTTTCACAGAAAACCGACGTGAAGTAACAGTGCTCGCATTGTTGCTTTTCGTTCAGTCAGTGTGATCGCCGAAGGCCCACTTCCGTACCCCCACTTCGAGCCTCCCTCCCCTCCCCCACTTTCCCCTTCGCTCCCCCATCCCCATCCACCAAACATAGGCTGGCAACGCACTTGCGACTCCCC
>MU158811.1:1933699-1961362 GCA_015888305.1 Antheraea pernyi | reverse complement strand
AGGTCTTAGCAGCTTCACCGGACTACTAAGGCGAGCGCTTAAGGCACTCAGCCGATTTTACTTTGACAACTAGCTCAAGGGTGCGCGGCACACCTCGGCTTTGGCTGTTGCCTGATACAAGCGATTCGCGACCTATCTGAGCTAACCTAAGCTAAGCTAACTATTCATACATATATGAGTTGTTGAAACATATATGTGTACCAAGCATACATACCTCAACAACCCTTATATATATTTCGTATCGGATAATATTCTAAACTATTTCAGTTTGATAAGGGAAAAAAATAAAACCCTTCCACCTGCATGTGTAAGCGTGTATGCGTGCACGTGTGTGGAGGTGATATGTGTAATGTTGTCGCAGTGATGTAAGATTTTGTGTCACTGTATCGCGCGAGCAGCGTACTCAAGGGCTCCACGCCGAGGGAACGGACCTAGGCTTGAGCTGCTGCCGAGGGGGGCCTAGTCTGGTGTGCGGGAGCGAAATTTACCCCCAGACCACGGCGGCGTGATCTGTGGTTACGCGGGCGTGGGCGTGAGCACGCTCTGTTTAGAGAGACAGGCTGGTACTGATCGTTCACTGCCGTTATTTCATCGGGAGGGTCGGTAAAAATATGTCGCGGACGTCTTTTACTACGCGCAGCGTTTGGTACGGGTTCGTATTTTGCGGCGGATACCACTAACGGACTGGGATGATTCGCGGCTTTTTCAAAATAACTAATCGTAAGTGATTTTACGTACGCCCAGATAGAAGGCATCTCTAGGTCCCTATGTAGATCAACTCTCCGGACGTACCACGGGGCACCGGTCACTTTACGTAAAACGCGGTTTTGAAGAACCTGCAACTTATGAAAATTATCTTTCGACATATGCGCAAAAACGGGACTGCTATATGTCATCACGGGACGGATACACGTCTTATACAAAGTGAGCTTGTGTCTGAGGGACATCTTACTCCTATGACAAAGCAACGGATGGAGGCGACCCAAAACCATAGCGGCTTTGTTTCGTACTCTATCTATATGTGACTCGAAATTTAAATGTTTATCTAATGTAACACCGAGATATTTGACCTCGTCGGCCCAAGGTATATCGGTTCCGTATAGCCTGATGGGCTCGAGGTTATTATTACGTCGTAAAGGATCGAAGAGTATCGCGGCGCTCTTATCAGGATTAACTTCTATGCGCCATCGACGAAACCATTCACCGAGTGTGCAAACGGCCTTTTCGATGCGCTTCCTAAGAAAGTCCGACCGCAAGCTGGAAGTGTAAATAACGGTATCGTCAGCATAGCAACCTACCTCGACCCGTTTAGACCGAGGTAGGTCACTGATGAACAGATTGAAAAGCGAGGGCGCGAGTATGGAGCCCTGTGGCACACCTGAGCGTATCGGGTGGGGCAGGGATAGTTCCCCATCCACTCTAAAACGGAAAGTCCTATCAGTGAGAAAATCGTGGATAATATGTATTAACTTATCGGGTACGTGATATTTACATAATTTATGGACGAGCCCTCCATGCCAGACCTTATCGAAGGCTTTGGCGACATCGAAAAAAACTGCAATTGTGCGTTTCGGTTTACGTTTCGGGTCGGCATTAAAATTAGAGAAAATGTACTCCGTGAGGCGGTGTACTTGATTCGTGCAAGAGTGTTCGGCACGAAATCCGAACTGCTCAGGTGGTATTAATTTTAAATCTGTAATCGAGACCTGGAGACGGTTCAGAAGGAGCCGCTCGTATAATTTACCTAATGTATCTAACAGGCTGATCGGGCGATAGCTATCGGGAAGCGTAGCTTTTTTGCCGGGCTTGTGTATGCCTATCACTACGGCCTTCTTCCAGGCGGCTGGAAAGTGGCCCTGGGACATGGCCGCATTGAAGATGCAGACCAATAGAGCTATGATGTGGTCAGGAAGGAGTCTCAGCACCTCGTTCCTGATTCCATCGGGACCTGGGGACTTTCTAAGCTTGAGACGCTTTATGGTGGCTGAAACTTCATCAAAAGTTATCGAGGTTAGGGTATCCGCGGGTGGAGATGCGAGTGCATGCTCTACCGACGACTCGATCGATCCGATATGGACAGCATCAGTATTATCAGTGTTTGGCGAACACTGTTTCTCTAAACTCGCGGCTAGACATTCTGCTTTATCTATACTATCGAACGCGGGAGGCAACCCGGGGCCTCTGTCGAGAGGAGGCATCGGAGTGGCGAGATCTGATTTTAAAGTGCGCGTGAGTCTCCAGTACGACAGGTGAGACGGCCGGAGATCCTCCAGAAGCCTGTCCCACTTGTCGCCCCGAATCTCAGAGATACGAGTTTTAACTAATTTACGTAGTGAGCGTAATCGATCGCGGTTCTCTACAGACGGGTAAGCGTCGTGAGCTCGAGTCGCGGCGTTCTTTTCCGTGATCAACGCTTTCACGTCGTCAGGGAGTATAAAGCGGCGATCATTCGCCGCTTGTACCTCTTTCGAAGTCTCTCTGACGGCGGTCTGAAGATAGTCGACCAGGGAATTGATAGCCGAATCCGCGTCGGCTCTAGACGTCAACACGTCTGGGATCCCGTCTAAAATGTCAGACGATGGATTTTCTTTAAAATAACGAGCTAAACTAACATAATCAGCCACCCTGACCGACGGAGGGGTGAAATCTGAATTGAAACCTAACTGTAATACGACCGGGCGGTGATCTGAATCAAGTTCGTGTACGACTTGTATGAGTCGTACCCGAAGCGTGATATTTTTTAAGAGAGCTATGTCTAAGACTGACGGGCGACAGTTGTCTTGATAGTGTGTGGGTTCCGGAGGGGCTATGACGTCAAATGCGAGGACCCTACCTAGTTTGTCGAGTATCCTCCCGTTACGAGAGGTTCTCGGACTATTCCAGATAACGTTCCCGCAGTTGAGGTCCCCCGCTATAATAACTGAATCTCCTAAGTTGAGCAGCGCTCGTAAATCTGTTTGTAACAACTCTTTGTTCGGCGAGAGGTACGCGGACACTAATACAATGGACGGATGACCGGTCATACCTAACGTACATACTGATACTTCCATATTGGTTAGAACGGGCGGATCTATCGGCATGCAATATAACGAACGCCTATAGTAAATTAAGGTGCCGCCCCCGCGGGTGACACGGTCATTTCTATTTATTTACCGTTTTTTATATAACTTATAATTTACTGTTTTGTGTGTAATCTATCTATTCATATAATAAAAATGTAAATCTAACGTGTCTGTAGTATTTACATTTCTATGAAAAAATTGTTGCAGGTGTCTTGGAATAAGTAATAAGTTTGTCTGTTTATATGAACACGCATCACTGCTAATGTACTGAGTTCACGATACAACCTCAAAACACCACCATAAAGCATATCCTCGAGTCACATTTAGTCTTTGTTTCATTTAAATCGGTTCACTCTAACAAAAGTTATTATAGTTCTTGATGACGTGATCTAAGATGGCAAGCACGCAAACATAGAGTGGGCTGGCTCTCTAGTACAGGTGCCAGAACACAGTAACAGTGTGGTAGCGAGGCAGGTAAAGCCAGGTAAAAACCTCCACCACCATCATCACGATGTGTACCTTCACCGCGCGCTCCGACTCACTTGCAAGGATTCGAACCTACGTCCATCGATGCTGTGTCCGAATACGCTATCCACTAAGCCATCATCACTTCAATATTATTATTTTTTATTTTTCAAACCTTAAATCTATAAGAACCTATTCACAAGAATAACTAAAATACATTAAAATGGTGAAGTACGTATAAATAGAAAAAATTCTATGATGTGGCCCAGAGAGTGTATAGGAGTGTGATCTTTGAACTTCCTTTAAGTATTTGCCTCTCTCCTATTTTTTATATTCAACACCGTGCTTATATTTATCATCAGTAGTCTTTGAACTGGTAAGTATAAATTGATATGACGATGGAATATTCATCACGGACATTATCAGCAATACAATGTTATAAATTAATTTCTACGTTATTTCTTAGAGCATAGTGTAAGTTGTTAAATACGTTTTCTAGTGGAAAGTCATTGTATTCAGTTCATTAATGAGAAGTTATCGTATGTAAATTAATTGTAACAGATAATGTCAAGTGCGTGCGGTCTGGAATATCTAAGAATATAAACACAAGACTTGACGTGCTTTATTGTTTTTATTTTATAATTTCCTAAACGTCAATCGTCGCAATCATTAATATAGTTAAAATTCCATCTATTATTGGGTTGAAACACTAAAAATGTATTGCTAACTGGCAATTGATAACTGGCTCTTTCATTATCATTGTCCAACATTCAATAATGTAAACCACACAAATACGTCGTAATTATATATGAAATATTTTTAGATAATTATTAATGTATCATTAATATGGATTTCAGCTTAATATGGTGTTTTATATTACACTATTACTTTACTGAATAAAAAAATAAACTACTACGTATGATTTTGCTTTTCGACACTAGATGGAAGCAATGTAAACGGTAAACGAGTATTCGATGAAAATGCTGACAATATTTTATTAATAATAATAATAATATTTTAATGTTCCAAGTCAATGTGTACATAATTAACAGTAATATTAGTATCTGCACTATTTATTTATATTTTGAATGTGTATGTATTGTTTCATACTTAAGAAGTATGATTGCATGAAAATGTTAACAGCACACTCAGTCACACTATCGCAAGGACACAATCCGTATTGACACAATAAATTATTGGGACGTATGTTTGTTTACACTTTTTTTTAAAATATGTCACAAATCGAAAATTATAGGTGTTAACATTTTAGCAGATGTTTATTTGTAGGTTGTAAGAAAGTTGTGATAATCTATACTATATACTATAAAATAATATACACTTTTTTTTTATCACGATGTCATTTCGATTTATGGATCCATGAAAATTTTGCGACCAAAATACCTTAAAATGTAGTATATTTTGAAGTTAATTGTTGGAAATGGAACATTTGGTTGTTTCATGAAATCACCTTCTATGTTCAATAATGCGATATATTAAGTTTTCTTTTTTGTAAAATCAACGATATCAATAAAAAATCCAATGGTGGGAAAACAAATGAATCACTACATTCGAAGCACATATACACGCGCCTACGTTTGAAATAAATTTGACCTAATCATCCTAATTCCTAACCAAACGTCAGATAATCGAGATTAAAGTGATTAATTCGATTAAACGCCAATTTTATATATGGACCTACTATATGTATGTATAAATGGTTTTTCTTCGTTACGAACAAAAAATAATTCGCTGTAATTATTTTATAAAGATGGTTAAACACTTTAAAATTATTTTGAATAAGGTTTCCTGACTTCATACAAGGTCTGATGTTTAGTTTTCTATTTTATAGTACCGATAATAAATATTTTATATGACAAAAAATGCCAGTTCCAAAAAAATGTTGAATATACCACAAGAAGCAACTATGTACATTTTTAATATTTCTATTGGAAATAAGTGTTTTTATTTAAATTCCAGATGTGCAGTGCCGGAGTGCGAGCCTCTCAACAGTACCGAGTACAGTCCCAGTTGGCTAAGCCATGCCTTGCCGCCAGAGGGCCCTGATTCCAGATGCACCCGGCGGGTTCCTCTCGACCAATCACCTTGCCAGGAAAATACCTCCTTCAGTGAGGAGCTGCAGCATTGTAACAAATGGATATACGCTGCCAATAACACTATTGTTCCTGAGGTAAGCTGGATAACTTAGCTAGTCTGTCACGTCGTGCTGCGACGGTCTCATGACTTCGATGCCGGGTTAGGCTTATGACAGTAGCAGTTGATCTAGACTTATTCAGGACTCGGAATTGTGTTTCCGCCCGTGAATATGAAGTGTTATGTGTAACTGGAGATACCTTTTGTCGCGATTTACAATATTCTCATTACAATAATACATCCCACAGAAAGTAGTTCAGTGCAAACAGTTGGATAAAGCAACATAATTTCGTTTCTATTCACTTTATCAATAGAGCTAACAATATCCAGTAAACTATATATGAAATAGATTTTAATTATTTATAATTAATTGTTGGTAAACTGATAATGTTAATATTATTTATGTATTTTAATATTCACGAGAACAAAGAGTAAAAGATTACAAACTTCCTTTTGACTCAAATCGCCTTTGTTTAGAAGACGTTGCACGCGGTAGTTTGTCTTCTCCTTATAAATCTAATAAATATAAATACAGGACAGATATTTTTATAATTACATAGATAACTCTTAATTCCATATCAAATGAACCACGGAAGCATGGCAAAAATATAGCTATAAACAAGTAATATAAAGAAATTAAAATATGTATAAAATGTAACATAGAATGATACTGTTTGTATTAACGGCTATCATAATATTTGGAAGTTAATATTAGTGAAACGTATTCATTGGCAAATGTTTGCGCAAACATCCAAACTATAAATACCATATCGCTGTTATATGTGTTGTATGTTAACAATAGCGTATCATGTATATAACGCGGTGGAGCGCAACACAGCGCGCTGCGGCGCGTATGTTTTGTTAATGAACATTATTATATCTATGCATACAGTATGTCAACTCCTAATTAATCCTATATCATGCTTTAGCCTATTGTATTACTTGGTTTATTGAATCAAAATAGTACATAGAGTTCTGCTTCATTGGTTACACAAACCCCTTTTTAAAGTACCTTACGCCACTTATCTATCAATGATCTTACTTTATATTTTCTTAAGGAGCATCTTTTTTTTTTTTTTTTTTTTTTTTTTTTTTTTTTTTTTTTTTTTTTTTTTTTTTTTTTTTTTTTTTTTTTTTTTTTTTTTTTTTTTTTTTTTTTTTTTTTTTTTTTTTTTTTTTTTTTTTTTTTTTTTTTTTTTTTTTTTTTTTTTTTTTTTTTTTTGAGAGGGGAGGGGAGGTGGGTCTCCGGCGCTCTCACTGACCGAACGAAACGCAACAATGCAAGCACTGTTACTTCACGTCGGTTTTCTATGAGAGGGTGGTACTACCCCGGGCGAGCCGACCCATTCATGCTGAAACCAGTAATAGTTTCAGCGTGGCTCTACCACCATTAAACCATCTCAACTAAGCGTTCGTTTATACAATGTAAAACATAGCTTATTACGATTAAAATACTAAACATGATACGACGACAACCGCCTGATGATTTATTAATATAGAACAAAGGCACATAAAGTTTATGATAATAGTGGAGTATTCAGATGGAAACTATAAAATTATTATATCGGTACTATTGACGTTTATTACAATAGATTTATTATTGTATATCACTTGTTTTTATTCTTTAGAGAGTTGGATTCACAAGTGTATAATGAAGTCGTGTTTATATTGTAGTGTTGTATTGGTGTTAAGTGGTAGAAATTTAGTTCAGTGAAGCTGTTATGGCCTTACCAAGCCAATAGCGTAGAGAGTTCGAAAAAAAAGTAGTAGAAATTACGCAGTGTTCGAGGGTCATAAAAACCCCAGCATCAAAGATTGTTGACCACTAAAGGGTGTGCTAAGCAGCTGGCATTCTTAGGTACATCTCATCATAATATAAAGGAGTAACAACTTCGTTAGGCGATTAAAGATCCTTTGTCTCTAAAAATACGCTTTTTTTCTATATGCATCAACAGCATAATAAACTTACAAAATCAATTATTATTTTACATATAATAATTTCATAATATTAATGAAATAATTTAAATTACATAAACGGTAAGAATTAATTTAATATACGAAAGGCTATGAAAATAAATATATGTACTAAAATAGGTAATTAAAGTGTAGTAGTTGTTTGCAGTGATAAAACATTATAAAATGGAAACACTTCACACTGTAACCTCTTAGTATAATATTCAGACAAACACTATGATAATCAATTGGTTAACAACAAACATCGATTTAGTGTGGTTTTAAAGCACACGGATTTGTACTAGGAAGATGTTTCAAGGACAGTACAATGACAGTAAATAGCCAACAGATCGTGGTAACCAACTAGATTAATATAAAATTGATTATCACACAACAATAACGATACAATAAAAATGTTTTATCGGAAATAGAAATTTTGTAATGAAAGCGTGATAAATCTACACTAATATTATAAAGAGGAAACGTTGTATTTTTGTATGTTTGGAACGAATAAACTCAAAAACTACTATACGGATTTTGATAAATCGTTCATCATTAGAAAGCTACATTATCCCTGAGTAACATGGGTGATGTAAAAATGTAGATAAATGTAGATGTAGAAAAAAATGGGGATCTCTACTAAAATTTCAATAATGTAATCCAAGGTATGAAAAATATTGACATAAAATGACTTTCATCGCATGCGCTGCGGAAACTATGAATGATAGAAGAAAAATATGTTCTACAATATTAAAGAACATATTAATATCTATAAAAAACCTCAGGGTACCATATGTCCAGCTATTGTGATTATGTCACTATAACTACATTTGTGAAAGAAATCTTAACAAAAACCAGACCATGCCTAAAAGACCATGTTATTCATGTCTTTATATTAATCCTTATCCAAATAAATTATTATTTAATTAAGACAGTTTTAGTACCTGTAGATAAATTTTTGAATTATTAAAATCGGCCATTGCATTCAAAAGATACCTGAGAGGCCCGTGCGAGGCGGGCGGACGCGCTATTCGCGGGTGCGGACGCTGCCGGTGCACGAGATGTGCTCGGCAGACTCGGGAAAGCCTCTCGGGACATGAGATTGAGGGCGGCAGGAGGCGGCGGGCGTCTTAGACGGCGAGACCTGCCTAGGGTAGCGGGGGCGCTTTGTGTGCGGGGTGCGGGGATATCCGCGATAATTCGCGGTATGACCCACGCCGCGGCACAAAACGCAACTTGGAGGGTCGGAGGAGGTCGACGAGCGAGACCTCCTTGATGGAGTGGTCGCCGAGGCACTTAACGCACCTGGCTCGCAAGCGCCAGTTTCGTGCGGAGTGCCCGTACACCTGACAGTTGTGATACTGCAAGCGTACGGACGTTTTGCGCGGCGGCTCGACAATAACGCCGGAGAGGCCGCAGAGGATCATAATATTGAATATCGCTTTCCCTTGTAATAACTTTAGCGTGGCTCTACGACGTACATCTTATCATTTTGTTAGGTTAGCATAATCATAAATCATACCCTCGAACAGAAGACATTTCTTTCTGTAAGATTTTAGATTCTGGGTTGGACCGTGGGTAGAAGATTTTCAAAACTATGGATCAGTTTTAGCCAATCCACATATGTTTAAAACAATTATTCACCCGTGCGAAGCCGGGACGGGCCGCTAGTCGTATATAAAGAAATAAATTAGTTCGACGGATGCAGAAGCCACGATCCGAGAAGAATATTACTAAAGTGATAAAGCGTGCGAAATACATGTACCTACTCGTAACTGCTAGATAAAGGTGAGGAAGTAGATCGAAATTCATCTCATGGAATTACAATAGATGCATTATACATGTATACATCGGATGCCTATCGGCGATACTTTTTGTAATATAAAAAAATACTCGAAAATGTTTCAGAAGCTAATTCTTTTATTCCGTGTTATGTCATAATTTTTTATAACATTCTTATCACTATAGTAACCTAATGTGCCAGCTCGTAGACACAACAAAACTCTTCTACAGGTATGAAAGTACACACGCAACTGATAACAAAAATGCAATTTTTAAAATGTTTGCCGGCTGGACCGATTTTGACGGGACTTTCACTGGCAGATAGCTGAAATTACAGCGGGTTACTTAGGCTACACTAAATTAGACTAGCTGTTAACCGCGGCTTCGTTTGCAATGCTATCTCCAATACGGTAAGACCGATTTTCACGGGGTTTTCACCGGCAGATAGCGTACATTATAAAAAGTAATTTAGTTTATTTTAATTTAGACTAGCTGTTAATCGTGGCTTCGCTTACATTGCTATCTCCAAAACGGTTAGATCGATTGTTACGGGACTTTCACCGGCAGATAGCGGACATTATAAAAAGTAATTTAGTTTATTTTAATTTACACTAGCTGTTAACCATGGCTTCACCCGCCGTGCTATCTCTAAAACGGTTGGACCGATTTTTATTGGACTTTCACCAGCAGATAGCGGACATTATAAAAAGTAATTTAGTTTATTTTAATTTACACTAGCTGTTAACCATGGCTTCACCCGCCGTGCTATCTCTAAAACGGTTGGACCGATTTTTATTGGACTTTCACCAGCAGATAGCGGACATTATAAAAAGTAATTTAGTTTATTTTAATTTACACTAGCTGTTAACCATGGCTTCACCCGCCGTGCTATCTCTAAAACGGTTGGACCGATTTTTATTGGACTTTCACCAGCAGATAGCGGACATTATAAAAAGTAATTTAGTTTATTTTAATTTACACTAGCTGTTAACCATGGCTTCACCCGCCGTGCTATCTCTAAAACGGTTGGACCGATTTTTATTGGACTTTCACCGGCAGATAGCGGACATTATAAAAAGTAATTTAGTTTATTTTAATTTACACTAGCTGTTAACCATGGCTTCACCCGCCGTGCTATCTCTAAAACGGTTGGACCGATTTTTATTGGACTTTCACCAGCAGATAGCGGACATTATAAAAAGTAATTTAGTTTATTTTAATTTAGACTAGCTGTTAACCGTGGCCTCGCCCGCAATGATATATCCGAGACGATTGTACCGATTTTCACGGGACTGTTACTGGCAGATAGCTGACCATACAAAAAGTTTTTTTTTTCTCGAACTGACTACGCTATTGACCTAGCACCTTTACCGGACTACATATAAAAAGTAATTTAGGTTATTTTACTTTATACTATATCTTACCTGCGACTTCGTCCGCATAAAATTTTGCAAAAATATGTTGTTCACTGTAAGCATCTACGTAAGACGTGCGTTGTACTAGACTCCAAGAATAAATATAATTTAAATTCATATGTCGGTATCTATATATGTAATTTGCATTATATTTGGTCATTTTGACGGCCATTTTGTTTGATTTACCGCGCCTTCGTCTCCATAACTTAGTAACTATAGTAATATATAAGAATATTGTATCGAGTTCAATGAGCACTATTGAAATTGACAAATATTGAAAACTGCTTAGACAGATATAAAGTTTTATATCTTGATTAATATTTATGCAAGATTTCAAGACGTCAGCTCATTAATTTTTTACAATTCAACGTTATAATTATTAACAGTAATTTTGAAGATAGAAGAGGTTTCTCTATTTTGATAGTAGACTATAAATGTATTACTTATTGACAATATGGAATATTATATCATTATAATAACATCTTTAAGTCATTGTTTCATTAGTTCCATATACAGTGTAAGTGAGTACTGAAGTACTTATGGTGATAGTATAGTGGGTTAAGGTTCCAAATATGTTACTGTTGACTACTACTCATTTAACACACTGTTAGTATTTATATATCTAATGTATACGTTACATGTTATTGTAAGTGGATTGTGTGTCGTACTTACAATTGTTTTTAAAGAGCATTTCTATAATTGTACATGGTCTCACAATTTTACATTTCTTTAACACAACTTTAAAAAAACTCGTGCGGAGCCGCGGTTACAGCTAGTTTATAATAAGAACAGTTTTATATTGGCACCATGATACCCCACATTTTTACAAAGTTACAGTTGCTATCTTCTTCCTTGCGTATACAATATTGCTATCGTATGTTCACGAATTTTGGCTCTTCACTTGCAGTTCGACCTGGCGTGTCAGGAGTGGAAGAGAACTTTGGTCGGCACTATCCATAACATTGGAATGCTTGTCTCCCTTCCTATATTTGGTTATATATCAGATCGGTGAGTATATTTGGTTTTTGATTACTCCATAGAATTTCAGAAATGACATGAAAACTAAAAGCAATATCCGAAAAGCTTAAACACATAGAAATAAACTTAAAGGCGATTAAAGTATATTGTATATTCATACTTTTACATACATAAAATGTGTTTACAATGTTAAATAAACATCAATCGAAGTAATTACATAAATATTTTATAAAACTCCTCCAACAAAAACTCGTAAGGCAGAGGACAGAACGCTATACTGAGAACATGAATTTGATGGCTACAAGATTATAAAAACCAAAAGTAATGTTGACACAGAGTTGCTATGTAGTATACAATGTTTGCATAACATAATGTTATGTTCTGTTAGGAATAGACCAATGTCCGGGTATGACAAGGATTATAGAATCGTCGATAGAATATTTCTAATATTTAGATTTCTTTTGCACTCAATTCTATAAGAATCTCGTGATATCACTGGGATATAGAAAACCATAGTAAATGGGGTGTAGAAGCCCGAATGTGTAAATAAGTACCGGTAAGGTCATTAATATGGCGTTCTTTTTGACATAGCGGTACAGTTGTACCGAGATACTATACAGCGCCCTCTATTGACGTACAAGCGACTTAACAATGATTCTAATGTACTATTGATTCCAGATGGGGTCGTAAGCGCGCATTGATTTTGAGTTGCACGCTAGTGGGCGTCATTGGTTCACTCAAAGCATTCTCTATAAATTACGAGATGTATGTAATCATAGAGTTCCTTGAAACTGTTGCCGGAGCCAGCGCATTTCCTGCCGCTTACATTCTCAGTAAGAATTCTTTACCACTCAGTAATTCCACAATTCAGTTACCATGATTCTTTTATGTATGTATGTCCATACGTACAATATACCCCCAATCATATGAAAGACGAACATAACATAAAAAAGTAACTCTTAAACATAAGAAATTTATAGATTACATATTCATCTTCTGCAGTTGTAGTAGTTTTGAGTATATATAATTTTCTTTCTAGAATATAAATTCAGATTATAAAAATTTTTCTTTGCAGCGATTGAGTTATTGGGACAAAATAAACGAGTACTTACGACCGCTTTCCTTGGAATTATGTTGGTTTTAGGCGGCTTAAGTTTTGCTCTACTCGCCAAAACTTTTCAGTATTGGCGCACCTTTATTTTGATAGTGTACCCACCATCTCTACTCTTCCTTCTCTATATATATTTGCTTCCCGAGAGCATTAGGTGGTTACTCTCAAAAGGGCGAAAAGATGAAGCTGTTGAGATCATAATGAAAGCAGCCAAAGTCAATAATGTGACACTATCGGAGGAGACGATGCGACAGCTGACAGAAGAGAAGATAAAGCCAACGGAACAGAGAAAAGAATCGAACAAAGAGCAGGGGCTGTGGTTGCAAGTGTTCAAATCTCCGATAATTATGACGAGATTGGCGATTTGTTCGTGGTGGTGGATTACCTGTACTTTCGTATTTTACGGTCTGGCAATCAACTCTGTATCTCTAGCTGGTGATAAGTATACTAACTATATGCTGGTTGTGAGTGTCGAGGTGATAGCTGTGGTGACGAACGCGCTTGTCCTCGACCGTATCGGGAGGAAGAGAACTCTGTTGGTCGCGTACACTGTTTGCGGACTCGCGTGTGTTGCGATTGCTTTTGTACCTAAGGGTAAGTTCTTTTATTATTCTATATTTTCAGTCGTTCCTAATAAAAAATAAATATGCTAATTTTATTTGACGGAAAATCTTCTTTACGTCTAGCTCAAAAAGTAAAAATTTTTTTGGTCATATGCGAAGACGAAGTGGTCTTCCCGCGCTTCTTATTTTTCTTTGAGTAAATGGACTGACTATTGACTTCATGGATAATATTAAACGTATTTAGTAAGACATCAGGGGCTCCTACAAAATTAAGACAGCATATTTACATTTGAATCTAGATTCTGTAATACGTGTAATTTATTAATCACTTGAATGAATCACTTTTCAGAGTAAATTTATGGCAACTTGGTAGGTCCAACACAACATGTATTAATAATAAATAAATTATTAACAATATGGTGTTTCTTTCTCTATAATACTATAAAGAGATCGTATGACGAAAATTATGTTAATTTTACAGCCATCCCGTGGCTGGCAACGTTGCTGTACTTGACGGGGAAGGTGGCTATTACGCAGGCCTTCAGTGGCATTTACATGTACACATTGGAGCTGTTCCCGACGCATGCGCGACACTCCCTGCTAGGCTTCTGCTCCATGGTGGGACGGATCGGTTCCATCGTTGCTCCACAGATGCCTCTTTTGGTAAGATTTCCTTTTTAGTAGAAGGCGTCCGGTTAAGACCGAAACGACTGGACGAAGTGCATACATGAGGACATAACGAATAATAGGTCAAGTTTCGTCACACAAAGAGTAATAAATCAAACGGCATTTGCAAGCGAACAGAGAACTATCACTGGTGCAGGCCTTCATAGATATGTTTTGAACCATGGCCCGGATAAGGTGCCAACTTTTATTTGCATTATTACGTGGAATTATAAAAAGAAAGATGCCTGCACCATCCTTGTTCATAGCTTTCACTAAGTTTTTCATGAACCCCAACTTTATATGAAGTGGTGGCAAAAAAAATTTGTCACTTGGCACTAGAGGTTCTTGAGATACATTTTTATGTCCAGGTGTCAAGCTTTTTCTTTGCGGCCAAGTTTTCACTTTGTAATATTTGTCTCTTGCGCGACTGTCCCACTCACATAAAAAAACAGCAAAACGTGATGTATTCTCCTTGCAATCCAGTAAGTATAGCGACAACTTTTAAGTCAGCACAAATATATTCCAAATATGAAATATATTCCATAGGTATTGAAAATATTTTATTTTTTCAAGGAATACCTCCAGATTTGCATAATTTTCTTTTATGTTGGTTGCATGTGCTAGAAGCACTGATGGGTATTTATTTCCATTGTGAAGTAAAACGGCTTTCAAACTAATCTTCGACGCATCAATAAAAAGTCTCCATTCGTCAGAATTTTCTGGGAAACTCAGTTCTTCAAGAAGCCTTGCAGCATCATTACAATATACTAAATCATTTTCTTTGGAAAAGTAACTCGTAAAATCTTCTGGTCTTGTGCTAAAATATGAGACTCTTGTACATTTATCCAACAAATTCCACTGTTTCAATCTTGATACTAATTGAGCCTTAGATTTTGATAGACCCAAGTCTCTAACGAGATAATTTAAATCAGGTTATTTAAGAAAATAAGGTTATTTTGATGGCCTTGAAGATCCAGATAAAGCGTATGACGATGAAGATGTATAGGAAGAAATAAAACTCGATTGAGGCTGTAGACCAGAAGTATATTTATTTTCCATCTTCTTGATATTTTTTGGAAGTACTGGAGGTGAACTGCCTTCACCAAAGAGACCACTCTTTGCAGATGCGATGTTTGGATGTACAATCTTGTTTTTATTTTTATTCGAGAATACTCGTGTTGATGTCATGCAGAAATAACAGTGATTTTCATGATTCTGAGATTCACTCCAAAGCATTGGCATCGTAAACGGCATAGAATTGTGACTTCCTTCAAGCCAACCTCTCAACGTTCTTGAACAACTGTTACAGCAAATTTTTGGGAACCGACTTTTATCTCTCTCATCGATAGAGAATCCAAAATAAAGTTTATAAGCTTTTTTAACAAGATCTGTTATCGCATTTCGCTGTGTTTTTAGAGTAAACTCACCACAAATGTAGCAAAAACAGTCTGTAGAATTCTTACAAGATCGCGGCATTTTATAACCTAAAATTCAATGGAGTTTATTTATAAAAAAAAGAAACTATTGTTTATTTATTATCTCTGTTTATAAAAAAATGGATAACCACACATAAAATACTTAAAATATATGTATAACATGAATTTTGTGCAAAACTTACTAAAGTATTTGATATAGAACGTAAACAATTAAAAGACAAGTTTTCCACTAATTGTTGTATAGTCACAGTGTATACTGCACAGGCACATATGTACTACCATAGAAGTCACTTTCGGCACTTTCCTTCTTTCTCTTATAACTAGCAAAAACCTATTTTGTATGTATATACATTGTTTATAATGTTCGTTAGCATAAAATGAATTTAAAAAAAAACCGAAGTTTATGATATTTTGGAAAAAAAAAATTGACCATTGGGAACAGATTCAGAGCATCAAAATCTTCATATTTATGACAAAAAAATTTTAAGGAGGATGTTGCACACCAGTGTAATATGCAATGTTGCGTTATTGTTAACGATGAAGAATCGAATTTCTTCCCTGTTACATGTTGTGTCAAACAAGGATGTGTTCTTGCGCTGACACTATTCGCCTTATATTTTGCAGTTGTCGTTAAAGATGCCTTACAAAAGAATGCAGAAGGCATAAGGGTGCGTTACCGTATTGATGGAGGCCTCTTCAATTTGGACAGACTTAGAGCAAGCACCAAAGTCTTATACGATAGAGTTACGGAAATTATGTAAGCAGACGACCTGTGCTTTGTAGCGAATTCTCTAGCTTCTTTACAAGCGCTGATGTCCAATCTTGACGAGTCATGTAAGAAATTTGGACTCAAGATCAGCATAAGCAAGACTGAAATAATGATTGTAGGCTCGCAAGATGTACCTATACAAATATGTCTAATTCAGAATGTTTTGAAGCAAGTAAAGAAGTTTAAGTACTTGTGGAGCGCTATAACATCTAATTGTGACCTTGATGCCGAAATTGACGATAGAATCGATGCAGCTTCAGCTTCCTTTGGTAGTTATACTTAAAGGTTTTTCGTTCTCACGATCTCAAGTAAGCAACAAAAATCTGTGTGTATATGGCAATCGTTCTACCAAATCTATTGCATTCATTGGAGACATGGTGCTTATATAGAAGGCGTATACACACATTTGATCGCTTCCTTCTGCGATGCTAAGAAATATCATGCGTATACACTGGTCCGATTTTGTAAGAAATACTGATGTCCTACTTCGTGCTAATGTACGCGTCATAGAACCGTATTTAATACAGAGACAACTGCGATGGTGTGTACATGTATTTCGGAGACCTGATGAGAGTGTAGTCAAGCGCATCTTATACTGTGGGCTTGAAGAAGGCAAGCGAAAGCAAGGCGGACAGCTATTACGGTATAAAGATGTCTTGAAAAGACACATGAAAGCTTGCAAAATAGATCCCTCTATATGGGCGGGAAACGACAGTTGTGAAACGGTCAGAGTGGAAAACTCTTTTACAAAGACAAATTTTCACGTTTGTAGGTAGATGAAGAGAGGAGCTTGATATTAAGCTTAATGAACTAAAAGCCAGACCACCTAAGGCTATACAATAACATTATAATAACGGTGTATTGACCAGTCCAAAGTGTGGACGTACGTTTACTGCGAAGGTAGGATATGTCAGTCATTTACGTGCACACGAAAGGGCGGAGAAATAGATTGTTAAGTTTCTCTTAGCGGTCACTGTAACCAATAACGGTTAGGAGCAGATGATGATGATGGTTTAATTTATGTGAGATTCTATTATGGAAATACTAATTATTCCGAGAAAGAGCGACATTCGCCTTGCTACACTGTTATTCTGAACGGACTTTGTCTTGAGGAGACTGTTCCTTACTAATGCAGATTACTGAATCTGTCTATGATTTCCAACAGATTTTTTTAAATTGTTTACAATATTGCACCGACTAGAACGATCACGGTTAGGGAATTGAGAGAGCTTATAGAATCGTCCACAGAATTTTAATTTAAGTTCAATATTTTTTAGACTCGACTTTTACGACAGTCTCACGTAAAGGCTAGTGATAAAAACCCTTATTAACTGGGTACAGAAACCCTCTGGCAAATAGAATATAGAAATCCGAATACGTCAACAAGCACCCGCAAGGTCATTTATTTGGCGTTCCTCTTGAGATACAGATGTACCAAGATAAGACAACACTATCTGTTGGTGTACAAACGACTCAACAACGACGCTTTCTGCAATTTTCATAAAAATAAAAGTTTGTCTTAATTGTGCATTTACATAATATTGCAGGCTATCTACGTGGAGTGGTTACCGTCGGTACTATTCGGGTCGTGTGCGCTCGTGGCGGGTGCGCTGATGCTGACGACGCCTGAGACCCTCAACACGCGCTTGCCCGACACCATCCGTGAGGCGGAGCTCATAGCGCGACACCATCCCACCGCCCAGCACGACATACAGATGAACAAAACCTCATGAGAATTCGTCTGCTCTAAGTTTACTTACAATTGCCTATCATCTGATAAACTCCATGCCCCCCATTGCATATCACCACATAAGTAGATAAATGTGGCAAAGTGAGAGGAATCATCACTTTTAATTCCCAGTTTATTTTAGAAGAATAGCGACTAAGTGAAGAGGAATATCCCGTAGCATTTTTACTCTCGGACCGACCTGCAAATACAACGAGTAAAGCCCTTATAGAGACATGCTTGAGAAACGCACAGCATATTAGAGTGATCAAAATTTTACTTTAAACATAAAAAAATGTAGTAACTTATTTTATAGTAATTGCAATAATATATTATTGCATGGTATTTCATGTTGACACTCTTGTTTGTCTTGTTGACTTGTTTTGTCACTCGTTCATCTCAATCTTGAATCTTGCTGTGAAGATAATTATGTGGTATTTAAATGATTTATAATTAAATCATAATATAAACAATGGCTATAATAGATAGTTATGTTTTAACATGAATGGTAAGAACATATTATTATTGTTAGCTTGTTGATGGGCGTGACTTGGAAGGCGTGTTCTAGATTTTACCTCGGAACTACGTATTACTTATTTAGATTAAGTAAACACTGTATTAAATTTTGTATAACTATATTTTTTTTACTGATTAGCTATTATAGATAAGTGTACCTAGAACCTTTCTCAGGATCAAACCTGAAAACAAAACATAAAACATCGCAAAATTATATGAGAAACGCTGAAAACGGTTTATGTTATGTTGTTATTACTGTATCAAAAATTATAACTCAAGTGCAAAAAACAATTAACCAACTATTCGCAAACTTACAAAATGCGAATATACAGATATATACTTTTATTGAAATTACATCTTACTCTTAGTATTTAGAATAAAAATTAAGTAGATTTACAAGTATAAGATATAAAAAATTGTACGCCAACGTGAAGATACAGACAAAGCCTTAACAGCTTCACCGGACTACAGCCCCCGTACACAAGAAACAGCGCCACAGTCGGTAGAAATGTGTTTACAACTTCCAGAATTCCTAAGCAATAATTGCATGATATTGTTATAAAGTTAAAACAATATTCACAAAACACGAACGAAAAATACATAAATACACAATGCATATAACGTCATTCGTCATAAAGTAAAACAAAAAACTTAAAAATTAGTCAATTTTGGTTGGTGTACTTCAATGAATTTTGATTTGACATTGATATACTCTAGATTTCAATGGCCATTCTCTATTACGAAGAGATAACTTCATAAAATGTTAGACATTGGTAAAAATTTGGAGGAAATATTATTGTTTATATTATCACTTTTCTAAATATTTGAGGTAAATATTTTTCTAAGGAAGACATCTGAGGTCGTAGACAGACGCCTTATTAATAATTAACAACATGGGAGTTACATTTTGTTAACTCTGTCTTGTCTCGGTTAGTAAACACACTGAGTGACTGAAACTTATAAGCTTTAAAGTAAATTTGATACAGTTGACGTGTCCAGTAAAAGAAAAAGGTTTTTCTAATACCATTGGATGTAAACGAACATGCGGGTCACCTGATGGTAAGTGATCACCGCCACCCGTGGACACTTGCGACACGAGAGGAATCATAGATGCATTGCCTAAAATGTGCTGACGAAAAAGTTGTTGTTTAATACGTGTAATTGAAAAGGCAGAAAATAAAAGTGCTGAAGCAAACTCTGAATAACGAAAAAATGTCGGGTCCTTTAAGTTTTGTTTGGAGATATTTGGCCGTGTAAATTCCTTCATTGAAGATATTGCGATGGCTCGGATTGAAGAGATATAGCAGGGTCCGGTGAGTTGACAGAGTTAAGCACATCGAGCCAAGCAAACGCCTAGTTCATAATAATTAATAACCTGTAGAGCAAACCTATATATTTCAATAGGATATCGGGTGTAGGTACTCATCCGTTAACTTGTAAGGTAGTTCATCTGCATTTATTTAATATCTTCGTCTAATTATAAGCGTTGTATTTCCTTGAGACATAATATTTATTTTTAATATATAATATACCAGTAGTATAAGTTAAATTGTGCTATTTTTGGATTAGTATATTGTACATAACATTAATTAAGTGCCTTATTGTGTTATTAATGTTTACAGCAGAATTAAAATGTTCCTGCTAATTATATAATTTTACCTGTTAATTATATGATAAGGTATATGTATTATGTTTAAGATAATTTTCAGTAATAATTTAAAACAGTACTTCAGTATTAATAACGTGTTTTATTCCATCCCTACATATTCAGTAAGAACCTATGAGCGTCCAGCACGTGCATATTTCATGGGCAATATATTTTATATTTAATAGAAATGTTTGGAATAGGTACTTACGTAAACTAATCCATAACACGATTCATAAAGTTTATACTAAGACTTAATGATCGCGAAAACATCGTGATGTAGGCATAAATTACATGGTGGTAAAAATGTTAATCCTACTAGTTGACTTTTTTTCTTTCTTTTCTCGAACTGGTTACGCTATTAACCTAGCAAGGTCTTAACAGCTTCACCGGACTACAGGTTGTAGCCATAGTTGACGTTTTTAGCCATAATCGTAACAATATCAAATGGAAAGCCAGTCGGTAATCAAGTGTCTTTATTCCGGCAGATTCATTTAATAGTCAGACCATTTTCTATGCTTTGCATATCTAATAATATTGATTCAGTCTGTAATAAAATACTACGTAAAAAGACCATCACGGCACACCTGTACATATAATAAAATCGTGAACCAGTCGTGTCTGTAGATTAAATATTTGTACAAAAAAAACAATAGATGCACTGTACGAACTAACATCTTACATTAAATACGTTATATCGTATGCCTTTTTTTAACGTAGCGAAATCCTACATGGACACGCCGGGGGCAGAGAGTGGGTAGTGTGAGAATTAACACCATACGATGTATTTTCACTGCTGTAACGGGGCGGCACGAGATCTCCACAGAATTTATCGTACTATCCCAGCGGTGGGCCCGACGTTAAAAATGTCACCGGGCCCTGACCTTGTTGTGAGACGACGTTGTGTTCCTCCGCTACCCCTTTCTGCGAGATGATTTCCTCACAGAAGGAGACTACTGCATTCCAATTACTCTCACTGCCGAGCATGTGCCCTTGGCAGCGAGAGATCCGGTCCTACCACTGCAGCCAGAGTGCAGCACTTCCCCTGCCACACAGCCCACTCCGACATTCATGGCTTGCGGCGGTGGGCCCCCTGCGTTGTCAAACAAAGCATCCGCGCCCGGTCAGTACCTGTCACTACCTGTGTGTAGACGAAACGTCAGGAGCCCCAAAGCGCCAAATCCAGGCGATTTTAGGTGTCTAACGTTAATAAGTCAATGTTAATTTATCACTCATCGTGAACGGTTTTATTTATCATTAGCTGTACATCTGACTCTCGGAATACGACGTAATACCCAAAATAACAGTTAGTCGTGCTTCAGACACGTGCTTATTTTTATATCATCGACATGCAGTTTCTCGAAACAATAAAATTAAACTTATAAAGAGCAGCCATGTTTATTGAATATAATCATTTTATTTCAAACATTAGATACATTCTTTATAATTTAACACTTATAAAAACAATGGTAGTCACAATATAATAAATGTTCCTATTTCCTACATTTCATTTTATAACACTAACGTGCGGCGGCCAAATTCTAAAAATCAATATAAATAAGAAAGACATAAGAATAACATCACATATGTAGGTATTAATATTATAAATTTATAAAATTATAAATCTAATCTATTAAAATAATATGGGTAGCGCCATCTCGGGACTATAACAGTATATGTTTTTTAATTGTAATAAATACATTCATTTAACAACACGCACTCCAACACTAACACTGACACAACATTAAAACTATAATTTAACAACTGTAGAAACAATTTTAAAACTCTTATAATGAATTATTTTTGCTTTAGCTATACTTGACTGCTAAGCTCGTTCTTATTATCTTAGTCCGGTGAAGCTGTGAAGGCTCGTCAGGCCAATAGCGTAGTCAGATCTAAAAAAAGAAGTTCTTATTATGATCATAATCTTTATGTTATTTTTTTTCACCACAATACCGCTAGTTTGCTTTAACAAAATGTCTTGTGGCATTAAGCTCCCCAGTGTATGAATAAAAAGGGCAGTAAAATATTCATTCATTCAAAACATAACTTGGAAATACAATAATAATTCGAAATGAACAAACACAGAAATAATTGCATGTTGAGCGCCATCTGTTGTTATATTAATAAACTGTCATAGTATAAAACAAAGTCCTCTGCCACATCTGTCTGTCTGTTCGCGATAAATTCAAAAACTACTGAACGTATTTTCATGCTGTTTTCACCAGTTGATAAAGTGATTAATGAGGAATGTTTTGATATATAATTTGTCAAGGTTTTGTATAAATTGGTTGAAATAGAACGATAATTGTTGGAAATGTCGGAAAAAGTCAAGCCGCCTGGGAGTTTTCATCAAAAACGCTGCCTAATCTTTTCAGATATAGCAAAACAATGTATGTTGGGATATTCCCCTTTTATAGATCTACAAAGAAGTATGTGCGGGCATACTTCTATCTTTTAAGAGTAGCCCACTATACTCATCATATGATTTAAAAAAAGGAGACGTACAATGCGAAAGCAATTTAGACGGATACAGTTTTAATAATTATCATCTATCTATACATAATATATAATAAGAATGTAAATCGAACGTGTCTGTATTTTATAGAAAAAATTGTTGCTGTTATTTAGGAATTAGTAATAGAATACATTTAAATCATTTTTAGAAATATCTGTCTGTCTTTCTATCTGTTTGTCTGTCTGTTGGTATGAATGATATGAAAGCAATGGATTCACAATAAAACCTAAGGATTCCCAATAAAATCATAAAGCATATCCTCGAGAGTAACTTAGTCTTTGTTTCATTAAAATCGGTCCACTCTATCAAAACTTATTGTAATCTGAATGACCTGAATAGCTAGCCGGGGACCTGCGCTTGCGGCGCCGAGCTCTCTATAGCGGGCTTGACGAGACCCAAGGCTTCGAAACATCTGGTGGCATCAGAGGTCCGATTGCAGCAAGTTCCCGGACAGCTGCATTCATGCTGGAGGGCTACTTACCCTCGATATTAGCCTCTACTATGCGCAGTTAAAACACCATCCACCAAATTATCCTCTCCGATAAGTCCTCGGTCCCAATGAACCGAGCGAGGGTGAATAAATCACCTTCGTACATCTCGATCTGAGTGAGGCGAGGTGAGTGAGTGAGAGTACCGGCGCCTTGAGGGGCGAGGGGCGAGACGGCTGCACACTCTGGTGTGTGCGGTGTCCAGTTGGCGCTGCGGTCCTGTGACTTCTTAAAACACTAGTTCACTTTATAGTTTGAAATGCTTAGATTGACTTGTTTCGAGAGATCGCATTAAAAATTTAATTAATTAGGATATTCAGAATCGCTCCGCTGTCATAAATATTTAACCCCTCTGCAGCGTTGTAAAGTATACGTCAATAAGAAATTGCATGGATATATTAACGATATCTTTTACAGGAACAATCGCGTACGATTAGGTTTAGTAGGTCGTCTGTTATACGGACGACATGCTGGAAATGGCGAGATGTGTCGCTGTAAGTCACTGCTCGAATCCATGATATTATGACTAAACTAAAAAGCAGTAGATACATCATAAGCGCTTCGACAGCCTCGCCTTTTTAAAACTTGGCTAGCTGGCTTACTTTGGACGGCCCGTCAATCCGCCCGTGTCTAGGTAACATATAACTATTTCTTTTTCACCACCGATATTGAGAATATGCCATCTTACTTCCACATTTTATCTAAGACAGTGTGGCGTTACAATATTACTTTACGTATGTGTGCGTTGTCGTGCCATTTGTTCGCCAAAATATCATATAGGTGACGTACCTATAGCTTTTTAGTTATAATATCATTGGCTGGAATGGAATACTTCGTTGCTCAAATCCAGTGTCAGGAATTATGTAGATAATTCTAATCAGCGTCCAACCTGGAATGTGATATCTTTGTCTCGTGCGAATTACAAATAGAATTTAGATTTTAAAAGTTTATCTCTTCTACTTCTTCCTATATTAAATTTATCGAGCACAAAGACATCTCTAAATATCCCGCAAGGTAATTGATAAGTATGTAGCGCTTGCGTACACTCACCCCTTTTCACATTACGGCGCGGCGGCCTCATATACTGTAGAGCTAGCTACTCATTGAACAAAATGTATAAGATTCACCTGTAAAGGATAATCAATCGAATTGGATAAGCAATCGGAAGTAAGCGAAGTAGACAACCCTAGCAGTGGCAATATCTGTTAGCTGGCGAATCTATCTAACTGCGTATGCAGCAGAATTTAGTCTTCCCGCCAAATTTTTTACGTGAGGACCCCATTGTAATTTCGAATCAAGTGTAATACAGTAACATGTAACCTGCACATTAGATATATAGATACTAACAGCGTGCCAAATGGGGTTGGTCATCAGCAACATATTTGGAACCTTAAGTCACCATATAACTCAGTGCTCACTTACACCGTATAAGGAACTAATGATACCATAACTTAAAATATTATTATAAAGATTTACATTTACATTACGTTCAATATGCATTGCCATTATAATTAAGATTTTATATCTATACAAAAAATAAACGCTTGTCTGTTCCGCAAGAAATTGTATAATAGAACTCTTCTTATTAGAAATACCTCTATATCATTAAAGCTATTAATAATTATAATGTAGCATTGTAAACAATAAGCTGATAATTATTCCTCTGATTAAAAATAAAGAATGAGTTGAAATCTTGCTAAATTTTATGCAGACAAAGTCGCGGGTAACAGCATGTCTAAAATAGAATAACCTCAATTACTTTTTATAAGGTTCGCTATAACCAGTGAAAGTCACGTGAAAATCGGTCTAAGAGATTTGGTGATAGCACAGCGGGCGAAGCCATGGTTAGCAGCTAGACTAAATTAAAATAAATTAAATTACTTTTTATAAGGTCAGCTATCTGCCAGTGAAAATCCCGTGAAAATTGGTCCAACTGTTTTGGAGAAAGCACTGTAAGCGAAGCAACGATTAACGGCTAGTATAAACTAAAATGGTCTAAATTACTTTTTGTAAGGTCAGCTATCTGCTAGTGAAAGTCTCGTGAAGATCAGTCTAACCGTTTTGAAGATAGTACTGCGGGCGAAGCCACGGTTAACAGGTAGTATAAACTAAAATTGCTTGAATTACTCTTTATAAAGCCAGCTATTTGCCAGTCAGTCTTGTGAATATCGGTCGCACCTTTTTGGAGATAGTACTGCAGTCGAAGCCACGGTTTACAGCTAGTATAAACTAAAATTACTTGAATTACTTTTTATAAACTCAGCTATCTGTCAGTGAAAGTCCCGTGGAAATAGGTCCAGCCGTTTTGAAGATAGCATTGTAGACAAAGTCGCAGTTACTAGCTAGTCTAATTTTAAGTAGCCTAAAAAACTCGCTGTAATTTCAACTATTTGCGAGTGAAATTCCCGTCAAAATCGGTCCAGCCGTTTCGGAGATTAGCCGGTACAAACAGACAGACACACCGACAAAAATTTTAAAATTGTATTTTTGTTATCAGTAGCCTGTATACTTTCGTACTCAATCAGTAAAAAATATATTTCGATTTTACATACAAATACTTCATTTTTATTATTTGTATACATTTAAGTAACATTTGGAACCTTTTATTTATTAAAACCAGAAATACAGTCTATGTGTAGTCGAGATAGAATAGTAAAGTTGCTATTTAAAATGAATAACAATGTAATTAAAATATATTGACATTGTACTATGTTATTAGTATTACTTTGTAATTACTTGAATAATTGTCGATCTAAAATGAGTTTTCTAGCAATCTATACTAATATTATAAAGAGGTTGAGTTTGTGAATTTGTGAGTTTGTGAGTTTGTGACGTTGTAAGGGGTAATCTCAGGAACTACTGGTCCGATTTGGAAAATTCTTTCAGTGTTATATAGCTCATTTATCAGGGAAGGTTATAGGCAATATATCATCACGCTAAGACCCATAGGAGCGGAGCAGCAATGAATAATGTTGCAAAATCGAGGTATTTTTTTCCTTTTCAGAGCTTCCGCTGCGTTTTTGCGCAAAATAACCATTTCACGCTTACGTATTACAGCCCAACGAAGTGGGCACGGGTCGGCTAGTAAGAGATAAAATCTTTTGCTTTCGGACATGACTTCTTCGAATTCTTGACTACTTTTTTCTTACGAACAATACGTGGACGGCCAGATATTTTTCTGTCACAAACAGAGAAGATCTCATTATACCTATTAATAGCCCGGTACACACATATTTTACTAATGGCAAGCGTGTGGAGAGTTTTAAATATTGCATTTGGCTCCATACCTCCTTTGTTTAATTGTAACAGTATTTATGGCCAGACTGAAAAATGAACCTCGCCGTCGTCCGAAGACTTTGGTCGACAATGACGAATTAAAGGCGATTGTGGAAGCTGATGACACACAATATACAGCTGAATTAGCAACAGCTTTCGTCGTTAGCGTCAAAACAATATTGGTCCATTTGTGTCAAATCGGCAAGGTAAAAAAGCTTGACAAGTGGGTGCCTCACGAACTCTATGATCGCCAGCGCGAAGTACACGTCGAGACGTGCCTTGCACTGCTCAACAGACACACAAATGAAGGAATTTTGAACCGCATTGTTACCTGCGATGAAAAATGGATTCTGTTTGATAACCGCAAGCGCTCAGCAAGTTGGTTGGATTCTGGTTCAGCACCTAAACAATACCCTAAACGGAAGCTTACCTAACCCTAGAAAAGTGATGGTCACTGTTTGGTGGTTTAGGCCCAACGAAGTGGGCACGGGTCGGCTAGTAAGAGATAAAATCTTTTGCTTTCGGACATGACTTCTTCGAATTCTTGACTACTTTTTTCTTACGAACAATACGTGGACGGCCAGATATTTTTCTGTCACAAACAGAGAAGATCTCATTATACCTATTAATAGCCCGGTACACACATATTTTACTAATGGCAAGCGTGTGGAGAGTTTTAAATATTGCATTTGGCTCCATACCTCCTTTGTTTAATTGTAACAGTATTTATGGCCAGACTGAAAAATGAACCTCGCCGTCGTCCGAAGACTTTGGTCGACAATGACGAATTAAAGGCGATTGTGGAAGCTGATGACACACAATATACAGCTGAATTAGCAACAGCTTTCGTCGTTAGCGTCAAAACAATATTGGTCCATTTGTGTCAAATCGGCAAGGTAAAAAAGCTTGACAAGTGGGTGCCTCACGAACTCTATGATCGCCAGCGCGAAGTACACGTCGAGACGTGCCTTGCACTGCTCAACAGACACACAAATGAAGGAATTTTGAACCGCATTGTTACCTGCGATGAAAAATGGATTCTGTTTGATAACCGCAAGCGCTCAGCAAGTTGATCCTGTGGATCCTGGTTCAGCACCTAAACAATGCCCTAAACGAAAACATACCCCTAGAAAAGTGATGGTC
>MU158811.1:1908157-1923495 GCA_015888305.1 Antheraea pernyi | reverse complement strand
GGAATCAAAATCAAAATATCCTTTATTCA
Organism: Antheraea pernyi; assembly: GCA_015888305.1. Classification (NCBI taxonomy): domain Eukaryota; kingdom Metazoa; phylum Arthropoda; class Insecta; order Lepidoptera; family Saturniidae; genus Antheraea; species Antheraea pernyi. Next base: position 1,923,466 of record MU158811.1, on the reverse strand, counting down.
ATTTAGGCTCTGAGAAGGCGCTTATGAACGTCAAAGCTACTATCGGTTCGGAAAACAGCCCAGTCATCGAGAAGAACCGGCAAGACACTCGATCTGGTTTATTTTTTCATGTCATATATTTCTATAGTAATATAAATATTCACATTCGTTATTAGTGGATGCACAGAGAGGGGCGTCATTTCCAGACGTCACAATCATTCACGTATTGATCCACCCTGTAATAGCCTTTAGATATTAAAACCCGCTTGACATGGTTCTTGAACTCACTATCAGGCAAATCGGTAATGTGTTTTGGGACTTTATTATAAAACCTAACACTATTACCTAAAAAACTGTTTTTGGATTTAGTGAGCCTGAAGCATGGAATGACCAATTTGTTGCTGTTTCTAGTATTTAAATTATGCTGGTCTTTTACTAGATCCAGCATATCTTTATATGTCATAGTGTCTCACGTCAATGTGAGTCACTATAATGAGAATCATGTGATATCTATACATATAATAACATTGTAAATCTAGTGCTTGCTCCTTGCCAATTTTCACTGCATTGGATAGAGCCCCCATCTTTTGTATAGCTTTGAATCCAACCATAAAACGAATAGCTTGCTAAATGAATTCTAAAATGTAATTGGGTAACATAAATTATATAATTTTCTACTATAGAAATCATAATTAATCAATGCTATCATTCTAATTAAATTTCAACAAGAGTGCATATAAAATTATTTTATAAGTTCATCCCATCGTCGATCAAGAATTTTCGCCTGATTGAGTCTGTCTGAATCTTTTAGAAGTACTGACTTATACGTCTATTATAAAGATTTAAGTACAAACGTAGAGTTTTTGGCGGGATTTTGGTCTGTCCTGTAGTGGATTTTATATTTTATTCATAATCTTGTGTTACTTGACTCTGTATTGTATAAAATTGGTGGTGTTTTATGTAATATAGTTTATTTATTGTGCATAAGTGAAATAATACCACGGACCATAAATTCTGAGATGCCACAAAAACTCCTTGGATACTTCTAACAAGATGGCCGCCATCTTGTTAGTTCATTGTAATTATATCAAGAAACTTGTAATATCGATACTCACTTGACAATGGCAGTAACAGTCTACTAGAAGACTGGTTGGCAAAAATATTATTAAAAATTCAAAAATACTCTGTTATAAAATATGTGCCTGGCAAATATATGTATGTAGCAGATACTTTATCGAGGGATGCGATTACAGATATCGAAGAAGAGGACAGTACAAATATTTTGGAGCATATAGATAATCATGTTAATTTGTGGTTAGAGAATTTAAGCGTTAGTAAAGAAAAATTAGAAGAAATTAAGGTTGCCACTTCGCAGGACGGTGACTTGTGTCTAGCATTAACTGAATGCATTGAATGCATTAGCTGAACAGGTGCATATACGCGATGGAAATCGATTGGTACGCGCGACGGTTGAGAGAAAAGCGCAAAAGAGCCTCGTTCTTACTGGGTTCGGACTCAAAACGGTCTATACAGACGAAATAATAGACAACATATTCTCAAATCGCCATAAGAAAAAAGAACCGTGTTACACAATACGTATAATCAGCCAGTCAGTCGGGAAAACCAATAAACACTCTGAAGGCACTGTGACAATTTATCCGGGCAGAGCTTCGCCTTACAGTAACTTCCACATAGGAGTGCGTGCAGATCAGCGACATCTTGCCATTTATATGCTGAACTCTCACCAATGTAGTCTCACACCGGGGTGAATAATGAATAGCTGACCAATAGCGTTCGAGGTCATTAGTAAAACCCCCGATAAAGTCAATAGCGCGGTATCGCAGGTCAATAGTGGTTCCCTTTTTGCGTGAATACTGCACAAACGACAGACAGACAGACATAAAGACAAAAATTTGAAAAACTATGGAAACGTGTTATATCATTGTTTTTAACACCCCCTCAGAGTATTTTTTCTTTTAAATATTTAATGTACAAATTTCGTCTCGTTCGCCTTTTATTATATATATAGATATAGATTCGAAATATGTGTTCAAAATATATTTATTACTAGCTTCTGCCCGCGCCTTCGTCCGCGTGGAATAGATACTTTAGGCTAACGCTAACACGCAGCGGAAGCTCTCATAAGGGAAAAAAACTGCGATTTTGAAACATTCTTCATTAGTGCTCCGCTCCTATTGGCATCGATAAATAAGCTATCTAACACTGAAATATTTTTCGAATCGGAGCAGTAGTTCCTGAGGTTAGCGCGTTCAACAAAACAAGTAAGCTTTATAATAATGCCGTTCTGCAGTACTGGCCATTTCAAATCAAAATAATTTTTGTTTGGCTAAGAATTCTAATTTCAAATTAATTTTATTTTAAAAACATGGACTTCTAAAAGTAATCATTTGTTTATTGATTAGTGTTACAGTTTCATCGCATTTCAATCTTTTTTGTCATCATGGATACGTTAAAAATCGAGTAATTATGGACTATGAGTACCGTCGTGGCAGCAACGCGGCACAAGCGGCACGCAACAACAAGGACTTTTTTTTTTTTCTCGAACTGACTACGCTATTGACCTAGCAAGGTCTTAACAGCTTCACCGGACTACTAAGGCGAGTGATTTTATTTGGGCACTCAGCCGATTTTATTTGGGCCGCAACAACGACGTGTACGGAGCTAACACTACAAACCAACGCAGCACCTGTTATTGGTTTGTTCGCTGCCGTTCTGTTACTTATTCCTACAATTCTTTTCACGAAAATCGAAAAAGGTACATAAACGTTAGATTTACATTCTTATTATATGTTTAGATTTGTTGTAGGAATAATTTGAGCCAAGAAATACTTTCGGAGTCCATTTTTATATCAGGATGACAATACAAGTCCAATATAAATCAATAGCTATCATTAAGACATCTACAGTTCTATAGGTGGTCGTTTCTGTCATGTTGGACGGCAAGCTTGATTGATCTCGAAACGCAGTAAACTGCAAGAGAGTTACTGTACAGACACTAGCAACATTCCGCTTAAAAATAGGATATTAGGGTGGGTCAATAAAACCATATTATTTTTCAATAGTAACCATGAACATACTCGACGAATTTTTTTTTATCAATGTTTGAGCTCTTAATATTGTTATTAACATATAGGTAATGTATTTGCGATGTGTCATTTAAACAGAGCAGTATTTTTTTAAGTAGCTAAGGATTTTTACAGTATTCCCTAAATTTATGTTGAGAAAAACAATTTAATAATTTTATTTTAGATGTGTATTTAGATATGTAACAAGCTAGATATGTATCATATACAGGCCAGGACGGTACCGTGTTACGAAGACAAATGTCTTGCGGTGCTCCGCAGGAGTCGGTCCTAGGTCCGTTCCTGTGGTATATCGCCTACGATCGGGTGCTTCGTGCATGTTGCTGCCTGGTGCTGTTTTAATATGTCATGCTGACGACACTTTGGTATGAAAAAGTGTACGAGAATGATGTTCTCACTTGTGTACAATGTGCACACACCTTCCGTAAGAAAATCGGCTATATTAGCCATATGAAAGCACACGAGCGCCGGAGTTGAAGCAGTCGCTGTGGCCGAAAACGGCCAGGAGCATACATAAATACAACGGCCCGGGGAGCACTCTTAGTGAAGCGCTCCGACTGGCCACAGTTAGTGTTGAACAAGTGGTAAGTAGATTTAGGAGGCTGGGACTGGAAGTTACTATTAGTAAAATGCAAGCCATATGCTTTCACGGCCTCCGTAGAGCACCTCCATCTACCTCGTCATCGGAGGAATGCGCATTGACCTGAGTTCGTTCAGCAAATACTTGGGTCTTCATCTGGATAGGCGCTGGAACTTTTGTGGCCACTTCTAGCAAATGGTTCCCAGAGCTATGCGCATCGCATCGGCACTAGCGAGTATCCCCCCGAATCTGGAAGGCACCGGTGCTAGTTGTTGCTTACCCTCGGCGTCATTAGGTCAATAGTTCTATATGGCTCTCCGGTGTGGCATAATGCCCTAACGGCTACTAATTCTGCCGTCATACGGAACCTGCACAGAATGATGGCCATTAGAGTTATTCGAGGTTATCGTTCTACAGGATATGAGGCAGCATGCCACTTAGCTGGTTCTGTTCCGTGAAAGCTGGTAGCCTACTTACAGGCCGACTTGTAGTGTTTCACCAAGATTTGCCGAGGTCAGCGCATCGCTCCAGGAGAGAGAGAAGTGATAAAGTCGCAACTGAAAGTCCATGATGGATTTTCTCTCCCCATAAAAAAAAGGTTAGACATGGGAAAAAGGATAACGCGATCTTGCCGCGGCAGCGGTCGGAGAACGCAGTGCATTTAATAAGAAAGTTCCCAAACTTTTTTAAAGCAATACATATTTAACTTTTTTGTAATAATACTGTATATTTAGGCACGACATTGTGTTATCTTAGATGACTTCGAAAAATAAAGTTAAAAGAAATAAAAATTATTTATTAGTTAATTTATTAGTTAACATTTCATAGTATATATAACCTTATACACGGTTTAGTTTTTTAGTACAATTGAGATAACTAAAATTTAACGGTACTATACTATCCATCATGTGTATACAACAAAGAATTATAATTGTGGTATTAATTACTTTGCAGATAACATTTCAAGTAAACACGAAATGATATTTGATATATACTACATGTAAATGGTTGTACTATATATCTGTTTTTACTATGAAACATAATGAATATTTGACAATAAACAGTACTCAATGAGTAATCCACTTGAATCACGTTTTACAACGAATTGTTTAGTCTAGTTCAGGTACAATATGACTAAATGTAAAGAACAGAGGCCAAGTAGATCATATATTTCTATGTGTAATGAGATTATATAATAGTACGTTCGTTTTGCGGTAAGGCTGTAAATGTATTGCAAATCGTCTGTGACGATCATCGAATTTTAATAATCGATCGCAAATCTGTGTCATAATAAATTAAAGCAGCATTACAAATAATGTCACTAAATAGATATTTTTGAATAGTTATGTTGGTACTAACAGTGCCAACCAAGTAGGGGTGTAAGAGGTGTTGAATAACATCGAAGACTTGAGACATCCAAGCCAACCTCACCTGCACGTGGTGCACCCTGCTGAATAACGAACGAGGCAATGGCGAAAGCGGGGTGGTAGGGTTTTACAGCCTGACTGGGTCGCAACCACCATGTATATGGCGAAAAAGCCTGTGCATATCCAGCTTTTCGCAGGCCGGCCTGACAGCGGCAACCGGCGATGGATAGTGTGTCACTCGGTGGTCGCCTTTGTTTTTGGATTGTAATGTGCTTACCATCAGGCACAGTGCAGTCGTTTTGCCGTGCTACTATTAAAAAAAAAACATGAATAATACGTTATAATATATACTGCTACTGGGATAAAGTTTACCTGTCCCGATAAAATTTAATCCATAATATGGTAATTTAAATCATTAAATGGGAAGGACAAATCCAACATGGTTCTTGTAGATTGCAATGTTTGTAAACTATAACAAGCTAAACGTGATATAGCAGTAAAGTGTGGCATTTGTCACTAACGAACGTGACATGGTACAAGAAACGTTCTTGAACTGACGGTCGAACTTTGAACATTCTGAATAAGTGTACCTGATAGGTTAAAAAAAAGAACAAAAAAAAACAGTTATATATAATAAATGAATTACTACGCTACCTTACTATTTATAATATTACTGTCACACACAATGACTCGATAACTAAATATTTGTCGTACGTGTCGTCTGTTAATCCGTCTTTCGCGTCCGTTCGTTGTTACATAATATACTTGCCTGTTCGCACATTAAAATAACACCGGTCGAAATTTGTCACTGGTAATAATAATGAACAACACATATCACATACATCAACAGCAAGATAATTATGTTCTCAATAATTCCTTATATATTGCGCAGAAATAATGCATTAAGTTATTAGTTGTTGTATTATTGCGTACCTTTAGTTTTTATTTTTGCAAGCAATCTTCTAGTAGATTATTTATTACTCTTATTGTCGAGCAGGTAATGTTATTACAAGTTTCTTACGATACTTTTAATGTGTATGTAGTGTGATCGTGGCCCTCTTGTTAAAACATTTTTTTTTAATGTCATAACTGGCAAACGAACTTGTGAGTGATTGATATTAAGTGATCACCACCGTTCATAAACACTAACACCGGAGGAGTCGAAAGTGCGTTGCCAGCCCGAGTTTGGGGGAAAGGAAGTGAAGAGAGAGAGGAGAGGGGAAGGGAGTCAACACAATATCTATACTATTATTATAAAGCTGGAGGGTTTGTTTGGTTAAACGCGCTAATCTCAGGAACTACTGGTCCAAAAACTCTTTCAGTGTTACATAGCTCATTTATCGAGGAAGGAATATCATCACGCTAAGACCAATAGGAGCGGAGCACCAATGAAGAATGTTTCAAAATCAAGGTTTTGTCCTTTTGAGAGCTTTCGCTGTGTGTTAGCGTTAGCTCAAAGTAATTATTCCATGTAAACCAAGTCGCGGGAACAGCTAGTTTTGAAAAAATAAATCTGCTAAATGACATTTCAAGATCCCGCCAAAAACTTTACCTGTAGTTGGAGGTTGTTTGCATTCAAATGCCTTGCAACATCGATTCATTTGTTTTCCGCTTTTAATTTATTTTTTGTTTTTATGAGACAGCTCACCTATCCTCGATACCGTGCGTCATCTTGCTACACATTACCTATCGTATCCTATCGTATTATCATGTCAATATGTGAACGATTGTGACGTCTGGAAATGACGCCCCTCACTGTGCAGAAACGAATGTGAATATTTGTTCTGTAAAAATATATAGCATGAAGAGATAATCCAGATCGAATTTCTTGCTGGTTCTTCTCGATGACCAGGTTGTCCGTTGTAGCTTTGTCGTTCATAAGTGCCTTCTCAGGGCCTAAATTGAATAAAGTATATTATGAATTTGTTTAGATGGTAGGTAGTTACACGATACTCGATTAGATTTGTATTATACAAATTGAAACATCTTCGAAAAGAGATTGAGTAATATAGAACAACCGTTAATAATGCTTTCATATCATTACATAGTATAAAACAAAGCCCCCTACCGCGTCTGTCTGTCTGTTTGTTCCCGATAAACTCAAAAACTACTGCACGGATTTTTATGTGGTTTTCACCAGTGGATAAAGTTATTCGCGAGGAACGTTTTGGTATATAATTTGTGAAGGATTTTTTTATAGTCAGGACAATCACGGCGGTACGTCTGACGGGTCCGCTAGTTAAAATTATAATATCATGTATCATAGAATGTAACATTTTAATTCGTAGGATAAAAAAATAAACACGGATAAAATTTTTATGTTAATGCGATAGTTCCAATGAATCAACATACTCAAGTCAAATGTATTTTACGTGGTAGGTATTAATGTTCTTTGTTGACGCGATGATGGCTTAGTTGATAAAGTATTCGGCCACAGCGTCGATTAACGTAGGATCGAATCCTTCAGGGGCGGTTTCTCAGGAGATAGCCAGATCTGTCCCTGGCCGCCCCTAACATGCGGCGGACGGTACACCGTGGGGTTTTAGTCAGTGCGAGTCGGACATAACCCACTCTCTCCCAGGAGAGGAGATCGATAAGGGATTTCTCCACGTAAATAAAAAAAGGATCGAATCCTTGTAACTGAATAGGAGCCTCCAATGAGGAAAAACATCGGGATGAAATTATAGTCGTAGGGATTTCCTAAGTCCGCCTGGCTAGCTACGACCCTCAAATTGAAAACCAGTCGCCAAACACCCGTCGGTGTGTTCCGGCAACTGTGCCTGAATGCCAGTACCCCCTATACTTAGCGTGTTTACCATCTTAGAGCATGTTATTTAACATCAGATGATATTGTGGTCAAACGCGACAACCTATGCATTATAAAAAACCTTAAGGGTATATGAAAAGCTTTGTGTGATATAGTCATATAGCTTGGACAAGTAGTCGACAATAGGCCACCGGACAACAAGACTGTCGGTTTTAGAGAGGTCCGACCCCGGCGGTCGCATTGAAATCCAGGGTCGAAATGGCACTGCCTGTAAGTCTGTACCCGTTACTTTTGTTTTTACAGACCCCTAACTATTTCAATTCGTATCAGATGTCTGTTCTGAATAGCAAATAAGCACTGCATAAAATATTGTCCCAACGAACGACGCTACAGCTGTATCCGATAATGCCAATTTAAGCCAGAAGCTACGGGCAATATTGGCGACCATAAAACAAGACACAATTGTGTTTCAAGTTTATGACTCTGCAGAGCGTTTATTTCATAGCGTATCCAATTCGACGCGACGTGACGCCTGCATACGTCAATACAAGCAGAATCCGTGACTCGCTGCCAACTCGTTACCCATTTGTTTTTATAGGCAGCAACAGAACTAACGAGTCTACGTTTTTTATAAGTATTTCAGATCACTAGATTCCCGGATCTGGTGCGTTGGAATTTACAACATAATGACGCTGTCAAAGTAATTAGATGTTTACGCGGAAAATTACTTCGTCATATAATTAATCTCTGTTTATACGAGTTTCCTTTATTATTTAGAGATTTTATCTTTCGATAATTTTAAAATTAATATTCGGAGGTAATTGTCAGAATTTGTAAATTTGTAAGAAATACCAATCATAGTATTCAAGCAGAACCTACATCGGATGTTTTTTTTTCTCGAACTGATACTCTAGAATGCTACGAACCAAAGTAATGTATAAAATGGTCCATGATTTAATAGATTTAAGTGGTTTGGTTGTACGTATTATAAACCCGATCATTCTATTGGCTTTGCTTGTGATATGGTCGAGGTGAGGTCTAAATGATAATTTAGAATCAATCATGACACCTAGATCTCGCACTATGTCTGTTCGATCAATATTGACTCCTTCAATTTTATAATTGAAAGTATAACGAGTTTTGTTTTTAGTAAATGTCATGGTTTTACATTTTTGTGCGTTTAGTGCCATACCATTTTCGATACACCAAGATTGTATAATATTGAGGTTATTTTGGAGCTGAAATGTGTCGTTGTCTCCATAAATCTTTTGAAAAATTTTAATATCGTCGGCATATGCCAGGCATTTCCAATCTAATAAATCCAAGAGATCATTAATAAATGCCAAGAATAAAAGAGGGCCTAGATTAGAACCTTGTGGTACACCGGATGTAGCAAGAAATGGTACCGAGTCAAAACCAAAAAGTACAACCAACTGTGACCTGTTTGATAAATATGAGCTTATCCATCTGTAAAGGTCACCGTGGATACCTAGATGAATCGAACAGACATAGTGCGAGATCTAGGTGTCATGATTGATTCTAAATTATCATTTAGACCTCACCTCGACCATATCACAAGCAAAGCCAATAGAATGATCGGGTTTATAATACGTACAGCCAAACCACTTAAATCTATTAAATCATGGACCATTTTATACATTACTTTGGTTCGTAGCATTCTAGAGTATTGTTCATCAGTATGGTCCCCGTTCTATAAAAGTCATATAGACATGATTGAGTCCATCCAGCGACGCTTTTTAAGGATACTGTGCAGTAAGCTTGGTATCAGAAATAGAATCACTGAATACAAAGATAGACTTCAAAAATTCAATCTTAAAAGTCTTGAACACCGAAGATCTATAGCTGACTTATGTATACTTCACAAAATAGTAAACGGTACCTTTGGTAGTGACCTACTCGGGCAAATCAATTTCAGAATACTCACTCAGTACTCACTGATTTACTCACTCAGTACGAGCTCAGCAATTATTTCATTTACCAGCAGTTAATAACAATGTTTCAAAAAACAATCCGTTGTATCGAATGTGCAAGTACTATAACGAATTCTGTGTTCACAAAGATGTATTTAATGACAGCTTTAAAAAATTTAAGGCACATATTGTATTAGAAACATAGACGTATGATAGTCGTGTATCCCTAATATTCATTTTATCATTACACTAGGCTAACTGTGGTTATTGTTACAATTGACAATGTTGTGTACAATTTATAATTGGATTTCAGATTTATTATGTTATAATAGTTATGTTACTCATATAATTTCAATCTGTTACCTGTAATTGTACCTTTTTGTAAAAATAAATAAAAAATATAATGTCTTCGTTATGAGTACTCTAATCTCTTAGCCTTGACAATGACTGGTACAATATTGTATTATTATATAATTGTCTTAAATTTTACATATTATTTATTTTATTTTGTAGTCGCGGTCATTCAGCGAAACGACACAAACGAACGGAAAATGAATAATTAATGAAGACGGAAAAACAATATACGACACTTAATGTTCATATTTATAAATAAAAATTAAATTATGTAGTCCTCTAGCGCGGAACTCACATTTATTAAGTTACAAAAATTCGAACTTATTTTCAAAATATATATATCATATAATTGTTATGGCATTAATTATTCCTAATTACTGTAATAATTCAAATGAGATGCCCATTAAATATATCTATTGTTAGATCTTATAATGTATTTTAAGAAATTTTTAATATTCCATTAAACAACATCTATCTAACAATATAATACGAAATTAAATTAAACAAGTTTGTACTTTTCAGATTTTTGTGAAAACAATTACTGCAGGTGTCTAGGAAAGATCCATCGCACTGTACGGGGCACCTGTATGGCACGAATCTCTATCGACTGTCAACCGCGCCGTACTTGGACGTTTGCATAGGATAATGGCAATAAGGCTTATCCGGGGCTATTGCACTGTCGCATATGAAGTAGCGTGCCTACTATCGAGCTCTTGCACATGGGAGTTGGTGGCCCACTATCAGGCCGAACTCCACTCTTGGTGCTCAACAAGCACTACTCAAGGAGAGGTAAAAAGGGAAAAAGGGAAACGCGAAAAACAATTATACGCAAAATGATGATGCAAACATGGCGGGAGGCATTAATTAGGCCCACCGCGGGTCTTAGAACCACTTATCGGGGGAGATCTATGTCTCCCAGTCACTATTCGAGCTATGGTCGCCGATGAGACAGCATGGAGAGCTGGTGTCTCTTTCTGTGAAAGGGTTATATTCCAGAAAGAGGAAGTTGAAAGAGCCAGAGAAAGGGACCTCGGGGCAACACGGACACATCGACGCGGATCCGGTCGTGGAAGAAGAGAGAGAGCTCGTGAAAGGGATGCAGCAGCGCTTGCCGGTGCGGGACGTCGAAGGCGTGGTGGAGGTGACTTCCACCAGCGGCCGCCCTGAGCGAACGTAATGTAAGCGAATGTAAGCTACGTAGGTATGGCAGGAGGGCTGGTTTAGGAAACCTCTGGCTTGCCTACTTACGATGAGTAGGCAAGACCAGGGGTTTGCAGGGCGTAGGGACCGTGTAGGTAGGTAGGATTGGTTGGGTTAGGGATTGTAGGGCGGGGAGAATGGGGGGTGCTGGTTAGGTAACTTCTAGCTTGCCTACCTACTTGGTGGGTAGGCAAGTCTAGGGGATTGGAGGGCGTAGGGTTTGAGACAGGTAGGTTTTTTTTCTTTGTTGTGGGATGGGCGATTGCCATCCCTCGTCGGACCACCTCTGTCATGGGGAAGGCAGAGTCATTTTTTGGTCTTTTTTCAAAGTCCATGGACTCAAGATGATTAAGTTTTCTTTAATAAATAAAGTAATCGTTTCTTGCTTTGTTAATTTCTCGAAATGTTTGAAATAATTGAAATGGATATAAAACCTTTCTAAAATCAAAATCAAAATATCCTTTATTCAATTTAGGCCCTGAGAAGGCGCTTATGAACGTCAAAGCTACTACCGGTTCGGAAAACAGCCCAGTCATCGAGAAGAACCGGCAAGAAACTCGATCTGGTTTATTTTTTCATGTCATATATTTCTATAGTAATATAAAAATTCACATTCGTTATTAATGGATGCACAGAGAGGGGCGTCATTTCCAGACGTCACAATCATTCACGTATTGATCCACCCTATAATAGCCTTTAGATATTAAAACCCGCTTGACATGGTTCTTGAACTCACTATCAGGCAAATCGGTAATGTGTTTTGGGACTTTATTATAAAACTTAACACTATTACCTAAAAAACTGTTTTTGGATTTAGTGAGCCTGAAGCATGGAATGACCAATTTGTTGCTGTTTCTAGTATTTAAATTATGCTGGTCTTTTACTAGATCCAACATATCTGAATTTTTGCGGACATACATTAAATTATCTAGAATATATTGGGAGGGCAGAGTTAAGATACCGAATTCCTGAAACTTAGTCTTTAATGATTCGCGAGGCCTCATATTATAAATTGCTCGAACTGCTCGTTTTTGTAATAGGAATATGGTGTCCACCTCAGCTGCTGTACCCCACAACAAAATACCATAAGACATTAAGCTGTGGAAGTAAGCGAAGTAGACAATCCTAGCAGTGGCAATATCTGTTAGCTGGCGAATCTTTCTAACTGCGAATGCAGCAGAACTTAGTCTTCCCGCCAATTTTTTTACGTGAGGACCCCATTGTAACTTTGAATCAAGTGTAATACCCAAGAACACAGTATCGTCAACTAAGCCTACTAGATTCCCATCGATCTCGATTCTACTATTAGTAAACCGAACATTAGGCAAGGTAAATCTTATACATTTTGTTTTGTTGGCATTAAGCAATAGATTATTTAACGCAAACCAGTCGGAAATTTTATTTAAAGTATTATTTAGATAACTAAGCTCTGAATCTATTCTTTTTACCTTAAATATAATTGAAGTGTCGTCCGCGAAAAGAACCATGTCAGCACAGTTATCAACCACTAGCGGTAGATCATTTATATATATTAAGAACAAAAATGGCCCTAAAATAGAACCCTGTGGGACGCCAATTTGAGTCAGTGATCCAGCTGACGTAATCCCGTCTACACTAACTTTGTGACAACGATCTTCTAAATAGGACACTAGAAGGTCGAGAGAAGCTCCACAAACACCATAGTGTTTTAATTTCAAAATAAGGGTACTATGGTCAACGCAGTCAAAAGCCTTAGACAGATCACAAAACACACCAATTGCATCCTGCGATCCCTCCCAAGCTCGAAAAATATGACTTAGTAACGTTGCACCAGCGTCAGTAGTTGATTTTGATTTTGTGAAACCAAACTGTCGACCATCCAGAATCTTTTGCGCTTTAAAATATCCTAATAATTGTTTAAGCATAATCTTCTCGAAAATTTTGCTTAAGGACGGCAGTACAGAAATTGGTCTATAATTTCCAAGATTACTCCTACAGCCTGATTTAAATAAAGGAACCATTTTACTTATTTTCATTAAATCGGGGAAGGTTCCTTTTGCTATACACTGATTAAATATATTAGCCAAATATGATGAAATATTAATAATTAAGGACTGTACTACTATTACCGACATTCCCCAGATATCTTCGGTATGTTTCATGTTTAAGAGTTTAAAAGTCCTTATTATTTCATCTGCACAAATAGATGTGAAATTAAATTTTGAATTTATAGGTGCACTCAGATTTTTTAGTAACGATACCGCACCTTGGGCTGATGAAGTAATATTCTGTTGTTCGGGTTTTTGTCTTTCTTTATTTCATCTGTTTTCTTCTTCCAGCTCCCATACTCTCTTAGTCTTACACTTCTCTGTCTATCTCTTCCTTTCTTTTAACGCTTTTGGCGGCTATGTTATATAAGCATCCTAAGCTGTTACTTTTCCTATTTCTTCTGTTGCTTACATTCCATTGCTTATTTCTTATTTCTTCATTCTTCATATTCAGAACTTTTCCTTCGAGTCTTATGTTACTCGTATATTCTTTCCTCTTTTGTACTTTTCCTTTTTGCTGCATTGCATGGTTCGTGATATCTTTGCCTTGTCTTTTCCTTTTGATGTTCCTTTTCGTACTCCTAATCTTTATCTACTTATCCATTTTTGGATTCTGCGGTTGGTCCAGAGAATTGTTTTTAACATTTTGGGTTCGTGCTCATTTCTGTCTGTTTTGCTGTTCTTTAGTTATTTTTACTTTTTTCGCCTGTAGTTTGTGCCTTTTTTATGTTAAGAATTAGGTCAATACTATATTCGGCTAGAATTGTTGTTTTTTTATTTTTTGTTCTCTCTACATTGAGTTACCTAAACAGGCACTAGCCCAAAGGATTTCCGACATCCTTCCGCTATTCCTCTCCATACCTTTACTCTTTTTCGCTTCATGCTTAGCTGATAGTTTGCTTCCATATTTATCAGTATCAAAAGCTCTTTTCCTTCACTTCGCTACCACTATACTTGACACTTCTCCTCGCTATCCTGTCCCATATAGCTCTAGTAGGTTCTGGTTAAAGGCATTGTGTCCATTATCACTTTCTTTATTTGAAACGCAGTTTTGGGGCTTTATTCTCTTTATATCCTGGGCAATCAATTTTAAGATGGTCCTCTCCACAGTGGCTACAACTGTTATCTGTATTAGTACACCACTTTCGACCATGCCCATACTCCACGCATCACGTACACTGTATGAGGGGTGACTGGTCGGATACTGTGACTCTCTGCAGGTCGATATAAATTCCGCCTGCAATAGTGAGTCTCCCCCACACAGTGGGCGACACCTGGAGTACTACATGGTTGAGTTGAGAATTTCGAGCTTAATTAAATTGACGACAAATACTCGGTAATTGTAATTACGCTGTAGCGTTTGTATTTTAATATTTTCTTTGTTATTATTTTATTTATCGTCTTTTTGTAAATTTCTATACTGATTTGTTCTAAATTAATGCACATTTATTCTATAGAATCGTCATATGTAAATAAAAATTTTTTCCAAAAAAAAATAAACCGCCTTCGATGTGAAACGCAAATAAGGCACTAAAAAGCGAAAAATAACTGAATTATTAAATTAATCAAATTAAATAAAAAATATTGATATTCGCGCTACCGAATAATACATTTGAAGTCGATGCCAACCTAAATTCATATCATCTACATACAAAGTTTTGGTTCACTCTCGTGTCCCATGATGTATATCTGTATAGTATATATACATATTTTATTATCTGCAACAAATTTTGAAATTTAGGTTGGCATCGACTTCTAATATATTATTCGGTAGCGCGAATATCAATATTTTTTATTTAATTTGGTTAATTTAATAATTCAGTTATTTTTCGCTTTTTAGTGCCTTATTTGTGTTTCACATCGAAGGCGGTTTATTTTTTTTTATTTTTTTTTGGAAAAAAAAATTATTTCTCCATTTTTAGTGTTCATAAATATATCTGGTTTCTAATGAGTACAATAAATCGGTTCCAATTTCACGAAAATACGTAAATATGAAGTGG
>MU158811.1:1845013-1898835 GCA_015888305.1 Antheraea pernyi | reverse complement strand
CTGCGCATTGCGGAGCGCACGCACATTGGCGGCACCGAGGGCATCGGCCCAGACTGGTGCCCCGTAGGCGGCCATCGCCCGCACGACTGCCATATAGAGTCTGCGGCACCCGGCACCCGGCCCCCCTACGTTGGGGAATAACCGGCCGAGTGCCGCAGCCGCCCCAGAATTCCCGGTCCGAGCCCCGCAAAGTGGGGCTCGAACCGCCAGCGTCCGTCCGGGGTGAGACCTAGATATTTCATCTTATTTCATATTATATATCTTTATGTTCTTCCACATAGCGTGCGGGCTACTTGGCTGCCGGTAAACGTTGCGTTTATTAGTGCATATCGCACCTTTACAGGCAAAAATATTGAACTTTATATAATTTTAGAATGTTTTGATTTTCACTAACTTTGAAACGCTACTAAAACATGAAATTATTATTGCCAGACATTTTTGTTATTAACAATAATGTGCCTGAAGCTATTTTTTGTAAATAAAGAAGTATGTTCAAACCATGTTAAGATAGCTATAATTTTATTGAAGTTATACTTCTTTTGGCGCGTTAGGGAAAAAGTATGAGAGTAAATTTTTACGATGCGCGCGCACGCCTTCACGATAAACCGACACCATGAAGTTAGCTATAGTCAACATTTTGTTTCTTTGTATTTGTTGTTTGTATTTCTTTATATTAAAACTTTCAATGTGTTAAATACCTTTTTTCTATTGTTATTGTCGTTTTTTCTACAAACGTAGAATAAGGCGAAAGATAAAATTTTTGAAAAGATTTTTATCATGTTACACCAAAGAAGTATAATTTCTAAAGCGTGTACGTACATAAGTACGCACACACTTTTTTTTAATATTATTTTAATTTGACATAAAAGAGGGTAAATTTAAAATAATATGTTTTTTTATGTCATAGTTGGAAAATGGACAGGTTGGTCACCTGATGTTAAGTGATCACCACCGTCCATAGACACTTGCAACACCAGGGGAGTCGCAAGTGCATTGCCAGCCTGTGTTGGAGGGGGAAGAAGGGAAGGGGAAGGCAGAAGAGGAAGAGGAAGGGAGGTGGGCCTCCGGTGCCTTAACTGACCGAATGAAACGTAGCAATGCAAGCATTGTTACTTTACGGTTTTGTGTGAGAGGGTGGTACTACCCCGGGCGAGCCGACCCATTCATCCTGAAACCAGTAATAGCTTCAGCGTGGCTCTACCACCTACCAAGACCTATATATACAATAACTTAGCTATAGCTTGGCGCAACACTGGCTGTATGGAAAAGATAGCCATAATTGTGGAACCACCGCCTGTTATAGACGCATGTATTCAAGATGGCGTCAGTCCCAAGTGATAGGTCTACGTTTATCGTTGTTTTTCATAGTTTACGGTGAAATCTCAATATCATAATGGTTAATAAAATGAAATATGTTCTTTGCAATGGAAAAAATAAAATGGTTTGAAATGAATTATTTTGCTTATAAAGAATATCATCGGGCACATTATTGTCAATAACAAAATTGTCTGGCAGTGATAAATTCATGTTTTTAATAATGTTTTAAAGTTACTGAAAAAAAATGTTCGTAAAACTATTTATGAATCAAAATTTTGACCTGTAAAGGTGTGATGCGCATTAAAAAACACAACTTTAACCGGCTACCAGGTATCCTAAATCCTGGTTTGGAAGGGCATAATATATCTTCATATTAAAGAACCAGCTTTCCTAAAATTCTTGTTCTTCCAACGTTGCTGACTCTTGTACTAAGGTGTTGCAAAAAATCTAGTTACATTAACTAATTTCTTTTCTTTCGTTATTCTGGAGAACCCCTTGTGTTTTATGGGACAAAAAATAATATTGTAAATATTGCTTATCCTAAATGTAATATTAGTTATTACTGTGTCAAGTTTCGTTAAAATCGATTCTATAACTTTCAGCGTGATGTGTGACAGACAGACAGACAAAAATAGTAAAAAGTGTATTTTTGGCTTCTATATCGATAACTAAGTATACCCCGATCAAAATTTTCAAAAAATATTTAATGTATCGATTTGGCTTTGTTACAGTTTTATTATAGTATAGAAAATAGATAAATAAATAAATCTTGTCACCTTTGTGTAGCAAACATTTTTTTATACAATGGAATAAATGTAACAACATGTAAGTGATAGTTTCATCTACATAAATGTTACATATGTGGTTGATAATTACGCACAGAAATGTCATGTAGCCGTAGCTCAGTTATAACGTACTGGACTTTATATGTTTCGACGGAGCCGACGGCTCGAAACACGGCGATCATTTTTTTTTGGTATTTTTTTAAAGTAGCATAGGGACATATAGCTTAATTTTTTAGCTAATCTGTCTGCTATATATAGCACAAAGAAAATTTACCAAAATCCGTCAAGAATATCATGAACTACATTTTTTTTTTACTTTCGTCCGTTATCCTGGAGAATCCCTTGCGTTTTATTAGATAAAAAGTATCCTAGATGTAACCTTGTAATATTAGTTATCACTGTGCCAAATTTCGCCTAAATTGGTAGTGTTACGTGATACAGAGTGATACGTGTTCACAGGGACAGACAGACAGATAGACAGACACGAGTGCGGCGCTGATGAGGACACCGCGCAGCACACTCTGTCCGAGTGTGCTGCGTGGGAGGGGCAGCGCCGCATTCTGGCTGCGGCGGTGGGGAATGTAGGAGGGAATTTGTTGCTGCCGAGCGTGGTTTTGGCCATGCTCGGCAGCGAACATGCTTGGCGAGCGATGGCCTCCTTCTGCGAGGAGGTCATCTCGCAGAAGGAGGCGGCGGAGAGGGCCCGCGAGGTAGACCCTCTAAGTGGCCCTCTCCGCCAACGGAGGACCGGCGGGAGGAGGCGGCGCTTTGCCCAACTCCTCCCGCCACCGTAGCCGGACCTGAGGGGATGGGCCGGGGGGCCCATCTCCTCATTGCACAGGTTCGGCGGACGAGGGGGGGCAGCCGGTGTGTACCCGGTTGCCTCTCTATAGGTAGAAGCCCGGCGGTCACCTTCCGCCGGGCGGACCGTTGGGGCGGCTCTTCAAGGGGAGAAGCATAGATCGATCCCTTGCCGCCCCAACAATACGGTCGGACGGTACACCGTGGGGTTTTAGTCCGTGCGAGTCGGACATAACCCACCCTCTCCCCCGGGGGGGTGGCGTATCCATAAGGGATTTCCCCACGTATAAAAAAAAAAAAAAGATAGACAGACAAAAATTTTAAAAGAGTTATTTTTGGCTTCTATATCGACAGCAAAGCCTACCCCGATCAAAATTTGCAAAAAATATTTAATGTACGGATTTGACCTTGCTACAGTTTTATTATAATATAGATAGATAGATATATAGATGTCAATTTGCCGAGTTACACATACATATTAGAAATGTTTGAAATTCATTTGGCCTGGAAATATTAGTAGTAGTGATAATAAATAACAATTTTAAATTTCAACTCAAATTAATTTTATAAAGAATTCATATTTCAAATATATAATAATAGAACTGTATAATTTGTCAAAAATTTGAAACTCATAAAATAAATTGTGTTCACATTAATACTTACTAGAAGTGTAATTAGTCGAAATATGAAGGAATGCCAGAATCACATTTGAAATAAGCATGACTAGTGAAATTAAATTATGGCGGGGAAAACGATTTGCGAGGAACATACGCTGGAGGGAAACGACCTTGCTAAGAACAAAAGTTACCTACATACACGAGTTGTTAAAATTATTTGCAATATATGTCGTGTTAGTATTATTGTAGATTAATGTAAGCATTGTTTCCAGATGGGGACGTAAGCGAGCTTTGATATTAACTTGCACGATGGTGGGCGCATTCGGCTCACTTAAAGCTTTTTCTATAAATTATGAGATGTATGTCATTATAGAGTTTCTCGAAACTATTACTGGAGCCAGCACAATCCCCGCTGGTTATATTCTCGGTAAGAACTCTTTAGTGGATCATTTATATTCAAAAAAATCCCTTAAAGACATATTTGTGGTTTTGAGTTCTACCGTTTTATAATTTCCTTAATTTTTTCCGAAATAATTGAATTTCTAAAATTAAATTCAGATCACTTCAATTCTTGTTTACAGGGATCGAGTTAATGGGACAAAGTAGACGAGTCTTTATGGCGGTTTTCTACGCAACTATGTTAATAATGGGCGGCCTTGGCTTTGGTCTCCTCGCCAAAATTTTCCAGTATTGGCGCACGTTTATTTTAATAGTGTACCCACCTACGTTACTCTTCCTTCTTTATATATTTTTTCTCCCTGAGAGCATTAGGTGGTTACTGTCCAAAGGGCGGAAAGAAGATGCTGTCAAAATTATAATGAAAGCAGTCAAAATGAATAATGTAACACTCTCAGAGAAAACGATGCGACAGTTGACAGAAAAAAATGTAGATTCGATAGAACAAAGAAAAGAATCGAACAAAGAGCAGGGACTGTGGTTGCAAGTCTTCAAATCTCCGATAATTATGACGAGATTGGCGATTTGTTCGTGGTGGTGGATTACGTGCACTTTTGTATTTTACGGTCTGCTTATTAACTCGGTGTCTTTAGCTGGTGATAAGTACATCAATTACATGCTGGGTGTGAGCGTCGAGCTGATGGGTGTGGGGATGAATGCACTCCTTCTGGACCGTGTTGGGAGAAAAAGAACTCTGTTGGTGGCATTCATTGTATGCGGGCTCGCGACTATTGCTATTGTCTTTGTACCTAAATGTGAGTTATTTAACTTTATTATCATGATAATTTCAATTCGTTGTAATAAAATTAAATATTTGATAATACTGATTTCCCCTAAAATGTAGAGAGGCGATATTCGAAATTTTAGCAGTTTATTCGACAGTTACTCGGCAGACTTTCTGAGTAAATTTGCTATAAACTAGCAAATCGAAATTAAGAAACTATATAAAGAAACGAAAAATAGATAATATTTATTTGTACATTATTGCTTTATTTATTTTCAGAGTTCATTAATTCAAAACATAATACAAGATATAACTGAACATAAAACTGGCTACGGAAATAAGAAATTGTATAGATATATTACATATATGTATGACCCTGTCGTCGTAGCGGAACCAATACTAGATAGTAATACTAGATAGTAAATATTTTCGTACTTCCAACGATATAGTAAAAAGTAGAAGATAGTAGTGATTAAATTCTCTCCATATTTTCATTTAATAATAAATATGAATGTAACGACTATATGTAAGCTTAACTAATTTGCACAAAATAAAAGGTGATAAGGAGACCACAAGATCAAAAAAGTGTTATTTTTACAGCTATTCCGTGGCTGGTAACGGTGTTGTACTTGGTGGGAAAGATGTTTATCACTCAAGCATTCAATGGCACTTACATGTACACGTCGGAGCTGTTCCCGACGCATGCGCGACACTCACTGCTCGGCTTCTGCTCTATGGTGGGACGGATCGGTTCCATCGTCGCTCCACAGATGCCCCTTTTGGTAAGATTTTCCTCTGACTAGATGACGCTCACATATGATATAAGTGACTGGATGGAATGCATGGAGCTCACATCGTTTGGCAGATGTGTCAATAAACTGATCCAGTGATACCATCTAATATAGAGGTCAATATAAATGTAAGGTCGGCAACGCACTTGCGACTCCCCTGGTGTTGCTGGTATCTATGGACGGTGGTCATCATTTACCGTCAGGTGACCCGGTATACCCGGTATATATATATAAAAGATCCAAATATACTTTTAGGATTGTGATGACACAATAGATTAACGTAGCGCTCTTGAAAAAACTCTAGCACACATGTAAAGAGACGTAATTGAAGGATGTAATGTGATGTAACTATAGCACACTCAGATAATGTATTTTAATGAGGGCTAGTCAAGTAAAATAGTTACCTGCTTATTTCAGTAGCAGTATATGAGAGACAGTAATTATATAGTATTTTTTCCAGATTGTGCACAAGATTTTGTGCTACTGCTATCTGTATCTATTTCTATTCAAAAACAGCAGTGATGGCATTTTTTTGTAGTGGTCTAGAGATTCGACCGGTGGAATATCAATCGGATATCCGGATACTGACACATATTTCGAATATAGCAACATACCACGACATACCAATGAATATTTCGAAATTCGCATAGATTTACTAATTTAATTAATAACACTATCGGCTGTCGTCGACGAAAACGTCGTGAGGAAATCTGAACCAGAGAAATGTTCGTGTAAGTACTACTAGGTGTGGGAAAACATAGAACTCTGAATTTCTCAGAGTTTGAAATTGCCAATACGTCGTGGGCTGGTGTGCTGATTATGAAATGGCGTATGGCTCTGCAGTGAGTCTTTTACAAGCTGATGATAAATGAGTGCTGGCACTGTAAAGTCGTAACTCTGACACACGAGCTGGTGCAATTCGGTCATTAGGAGTTGCAATTGATCTGTAATTTCTGAAAGGATAACTATCTCATTTGACTATTTATACAATTGCACTGTACACTGGATTGTATAAGCTTTTCTACTGTCATGAAAAATGAAAGATTCTCATGGTTTTATATTTGTGTAATACTGCAGGCTATGTATGTGGAGTGGTTGCCCTCGGTGCTGTTCGGGTTGTGTGCGATCGTGGCTGGGATGTTAATGCTGGCGACACCTGAGACCCTAAACATGCGCTTGCCTGACACCATTCGCGAGGCAGAGCTCATGGCGCGACAGCGTTCTTCAGAGCAACATATTGTACAGGAAACATGAGAACCGTCCCGTGTGTTTTCAGGGTCAGCGAGCCCCATCAGGAACGAAGCTTAATTTAATTTGAATATTTATTTATTACAAATTAGTTTTTGCTCGCGGTTTCGTTTACGTTAATACAGTTTTCATCTATATAATAGATAGTTAATATAGTTATTTGTTTATAAAACTTTAGCAACAACTATGAGATATTGTTTTAAAATTCAAAATAACGATTGCGAAAGCAGTTTAGGATATCTTAAATAGGGTTGTAAGATCAGAAGCCATTATGATGAGCGCGGCGCAGTGAGACTGGAGAGCTGGATCAACCAAGCTGGTCAACCGACACGTTTCTCACAAATAATTAATGATCGCCAGACATTGATACATATTTAAATAACACATTAAGCGCGGGTTACAAGATAAACACTGACTTCTGTGTTAAAAATTTGACAGATAATTAATGTAAGTCGTCTGTTACATTGTAAGACAAGTCATCTGCATATATATTCTTTCTGGTAATGATTCTAACGCAATTTTTCAATGAAACGTTATTTTTATAGAAAAATACCAACAGCGTAAGAAAAATCACATAAAAATACAATGTATATCACATGTAATACATATTATCGTCTATATCTATACATATAAAAAAAATATTTTTTTACTCATTGGGTACGAAAGTATACAGGCTACTGATACCAATTTGTAATTTTTAAAATTTTTGTCGGTCTTTCTGTCTGTCTGTTTGTTCCGGGTAATCCCCGAATCGGCTGGACCGATTTTGACCTAAATTTCACTAACAGATAGCTGAATTTACAGCGGGCTACTTAAGCTACTCTAAATTAGACTAGCTATTAACCGCGGCTTCGTCTGCAATGCTATCTCCAAAACGGTTGAACCGATTTTCACGGAACTTTCACCAGCAGATAGCGGACATCATAAAAAGTAATTTCATCATAAAAAGTAAATATTTTAATTTAAACTAGGTGCTAACTGTGGCTTCCCTTGCAGTACTATCTTCAAAACGGTTAGACCGATCTTCACAAAACTCTCATTGACAGAATTGACAGATACCTTATAAAAAGTAATTCAAGCAATTTTAGTTTATACTAGCTTTTAACCGAGGCTTCGCCCGCAGTGCTTGCTCCAAAACAGTAAGACCGATTTTCATAAGACTTTCACTGGTAGATAGCGAACTTTACAAAAAGTAATTTAATTTATTTTAATTTAGACTAGCTGTTAGCCGTGGCTTCGCCCGCTGTGCTATCACCAAAATAGTTAGACCGATTTTCACGGGACCTTCACTGGTAGATAGTGAACCATATAAAAAGTAATTGAGGTTATTCTATTTAGACCAGTTGTTACCCGCGACTTTCTCTGCATTAAATTTAGCAAGATTTTAACTCATTCTTTATTTTTAATTAGAGAAGTAATTATCAGCTTATTGTTTACAATTCGACATTATAATTATTAATAACTTTAATGATATAGAGGTCTTTCTAATAAGATCTTAAATTATAAACATATTACGTAAAGAGTTCCATAATACAATTTCTTGCGGAACAGACAAGCGTTTATTTTCTGTAAAGTCAAAAAATCTTAATTGGGGTGGCAACCACCACACCCACACTGATCGGGGTACCTAGTCTAGGAAGTGGACTGTATATTTAAAATTGGCTGGAGGTAGATACCCCTGGAAAAATATATGCCGAAAGTATGTCTCTTTATAACCGGGATAAAACGCTCACTTACTTGATATAATGTCTTCTCCGCCGCCGTAGCCGATGGTAAGAGCACCAGATTTCCAACACTTACACACACAATGCACAAATATAAATTCCGAGCCGCCGTGTCGCTTGTAAGGTGAGCGAATCCGAGTGTAAGCGTGAGTTTCGAACAAGTGCCGTCGAGCAAGTCCGCCGAGTAAGTGACCGATCATCCCGATTATCCGTTGACAAGCAATGTCTCAAAAAAAAAAAAAAATTTTGGCTACCCCCAACCAATTTATGCCCGAACATTAATTATAATGGCAATGTATATTAAATGTAATGTAAATGTAAACCTTTATAATAATATTTTAAATTATTGTTTCATTACTTCCTACAGTGTAAGTGAACACTGAGGTAGTTATATTGTGTGTTAAGGTTCCAAATATGTTGCTGATGATAAACTTCGTTCGGCACACTGTTAGTATCTATATATCTAATGTACACGTTACATGTTACTGTAAGTGGCGTGCGTGTCGTACTTACAGTTGCTTTTAAAGAGTATTTCTATAATTGTACTTAGTCTCACAATTTTATAATTATTTAATACGAATTTTAAAAAACGCGTGCGGAGCTGCGGGTACAGCTAGTATTAAATAAGATTGTTTAGTGCGATGGCCAAGTCCATCTATTTAAAACATCTAAGATCATCATCTAAGAAACATTAAAGATTTTTAGTATTAATATGGTCACTATAAGGTGTTGTTAGGTTAGTTAATTACGTAATAATTTAAGACAGAAGGTCCCTTAAGTAGGAACTTAATAAAGTAACCGACTTGGTATTACATGGATCTCACAAAGTTATTTATGCAGTTGGTGTATCTAGAAAACTGAACCGAATTTACGAAATATTTTTAGGTTTTCCTTGATTCATACACTGCACACTAATTGTATTCTAAATTTGAAGCTTCTATACTTGCTAGAAGTGCCTTAGAGTTTTGATGATCGGTCAATCAGTGGGTGAGTAATAAAATGTAAGAAATTTTGACTAGTTATAATTTTTAAACTACTGGTTCAAATTGAATGAAATCTGAAATATACTGTGTTTATACAATACATACTTGGGTACTGAACTGAACTGACTAGGACATACTTGATCATATTTACGTTTTGTGCAAATGTAATTATAGTCATAGATCATCTG
Source organism: Antheraea pernyi (assembly GCA_015888305.1). NCBI lineage: Eukaryota > Metazoa > Arthropoda > Insecta > Lepidoptera > Saturniidae > Antheraea > Antheraea pernyi. Next base: position 1,889,201 of record MU158811.1, on the reverse strand, counting down.
AGCATGCTTCCTAAGTGTAACAATGCTAAAAAATGACGAATAAACAGTTTACGAACATATAATAACTTTGCAAATTGTATAAAGTTCCTGAGTAGGAAAGAGTTCAAGGTTTTGAAGTCATAACTTTTAATAATGTTATCTGAGCTCTTTCAATTTTAATAAATTTTATAAATTGTTAAAAAATTGATCTGTATTTCTGTCTCTATGTCACTTTTCCCCAAATGTTATGTTACGTGGTTGTTTTAGGGGGCGCTGATTCTTAACAATTGGTTAAGACAGAATGAAAATGAAATATATGGATTTTTTTACAAAACACCACTCTACTTTCTTCTCAAAATTCGCTGTTTTCTTATTGTTCATTTTTATTTCATTTCACTAGCTCACTAGGTTTTAAGTCACCGCGAAGAGCGACCAATTGTCTTACTAAAAAAAAACTAGTAACTTGTTCAATCAATTTTCATTTGTAAATAATAGAATAGTAGAAAATCGAAATATGCTATTATTAATATTTTTATAGTCTGTCAGTTGAAGAATTCATTGAAATCCATCAAATCGTTTTTAAATTAAAATTAGACACACAAACAGGTGTTTATAATGTAAACTTCGAGATTACAGGAGTTTGTCCAGATGTAGATCAGATGAGATTTACATTACAAAGTTTTGACTTCATCGAATATATAAGGTAATACAATTGAAATGTTCCTGCTATTTATATAAATTACTTGAGGTGGTAGCTATTAACCATTCGATAAGTTATGTATAGTATTATTATGATTATTAAAACTATTTATATAAAGAATTATGCTCTCTATTTCTTATCAACAATGTGTTATATTTTATACTACGCACTACTCTTCTTTTTTCTTTCCTATGCAGACTCTTGGTCGTTTTTTTCTAATTTCATTTGTTTATTATAGAAAAACCGTTTTAAACGTAGTGCAGCTTAAACACAGTGAGCAAGACTTACAATATTGTTATTATACTTTACTGTTATTATTACTTATATTAGTATCCTGAGTGTTATATAATAAGCTTAAACTTGCGTTAGTATATCGGATTTGTAATAGAGACTATTAAAAAGTATAGCCCTACTACTTAATTTCAGTATAGCTTAACTTTATCTATCAATCCAACAGGTCGTATTTAATTGCCAATGTGAATCGTACTACAACACACACGTACTACACAGTTGACGATATACATTTTTATTGTAGTTCAGGCGAAGGCTCACAAAACTGGAAATGATTAAAATCCATAATTGGTGCAGTAATTAAATTCTAAAACGCTTTTGGTAACAAAACGATAACTGTACTTTATTAACAGTAGCGTAGTTGTTAAGAATATACTCAATTCTTAACCCACCTAGTCTATAAATTTTCTCTCGACTATTTTCACCTGTTTACAGCTGTAGGTTTTGAACAACTTTATATTTGGAAAGATCCTTTTATCCACGTCTTCTATATTTAAATGTGATTTATTAAAAATAACGATTATTTTGATCTGATACATTTAGACCCTTCACACAACAATCACTAATATAAATGAATCATAATAATATGATAGATAGACATAACAATTGCTCAAAGTTTTGAAAAACAATACCGTTCAAGCACAGAGCCAACCTTTAGGCAATATTTAGTTTTCTAACAAGAGATTTGGATTAATCCAAATTTATTTTCTATTCTCAAAACGTTATTGAGTTTAATTCTAAGCATTGCTTCTAGTTGATGACAATCACTGAAAATCGTTTGCAAAACATTACAATCTAGGTTAAATCTATTTAAAGGTGCGTGGTTTATGAATGGCTTACACATAACGTCCTGAATACCGAGCGGTCTTCTCGTTTTTGATCGTAAAATCCAGCGGTCGCAGAAGTGGTGCCGATCCGGACTCCAGATATAACCGGGATAGCAGCGAGCGTGCCCGCCTCACGCGAGCAACATTATACCCGAAACATAAATATTTGCATATAACAAATCATAATACTGTCTACACGAGATTATCAACAGAGAGAAATTTATAAAGAGGATAAATGTTTTATTGACGTCGAAGTACATGTGTTTCGTTGTTTCTGTTTGTGTAAATAATGTGATTTATGTGATAGCCGCGTTTACCGCATCGAAGTCTTGTCATTAATCTATTGTAGGCGTTGTTGAAATAATTAAATACTTTATTAATAAATATAAAAGGAAACTTAACGAAGTAAACCCAAAAGGTGAGAGTAATAAAATGCGTAACATTAGAAACGAGAAGTAAAGAAGAAAATGTAAATGAACGACTATGCATTTTGAATATACGGCTTACTTAAGATTTAAAAAATTATGAAATCTAATTTTAAACGAACTAGTTATGTAGATTTTAATGTATGAAATTAATATTAACTATATACTGTTTTCGACAATATTATATACGAAAGTGAAGTTAATTTTAAAAGTGATGTAGTCAATATGTTCTCTAACACACGGGACTATAAAAGTGAAGTGTATAGTCGAGCAATTCAAGGACATCTTAATATTGCATTTGTGAGAATAGTGTGTCGGTGATTGGTCGAGATGTCAAGAAGGGAGGGCCGCGCCGAGCGCGCTGAGTACCCTTTGCCACCGCCCAGCAAATGTGCTAAAGTATGTGACTAATCAGCTATCCTATTTAATACTTGATCTGGTTCTCAACATAAATATATGCTTATAAAAACAATATCAAATACTTTAATACTACATTTCCATTATTCTACCGCTTCATGAGTCCTGTCCCACTGACGTTACAGGAATTTATGTTCAGTTTCATTTTATACTAGCTGTACCCGCAGCTCCGCACGCGTTTTTTTTAAATCGTATTAAAGAATTATAGAATTGTGAGACTATGTACAATTACAGAAACGCTCTTTAAAGACAATTGTAAGTACGACGCGCACGCCACTAAAAGTAACATGTAACGTGTACATTAGATATATAAATACAAAAACCGTGCCAAATGAGGTTTGTCATCAACAACACATTTGGAACCTTAACCCACCATATACCCTCAGTGCTCACTTACACTGTATAAGGAACTAACGAAACAAAAACTTAATATATTATTATTAAGATTTACATTTACATTATATTTAATATACATTGCCATTATTATAATTAAGATTTTGTGACTATACAAAAAATAAACGCTTGTCTGTTCCTGCACGCACTCCTATGTGGAAGTTACTGTAAGGCGAAGCTCTGCCCGGATAAATAGTCACAGTGCCTTCAGAGTGTTTATTGCCATTCCTGACAGCATTGACTCTATACGTGATTAGTGTAACATCTAAGATCTTTTTAGGAAAACCTCTATATCATTAATGTTATTAATAATTATAATGCCGAATTGTAAACAATAGGCTGATAATTATTTCTCTTATTAAAAATAAAGAATGAGTTGAAATCTTGCTAAATTTCATGCAGACAAAGTCGCGGGTAACAGCTAGTCTAAAATAGAATAACCTCAATTACTTTTTATTAGGTTCGCTATCTACCAGTGAAAATCCCGTGAAAATCGATGTAACCGTTTTGGTGACAGCACAGCGGGCGAAGCCACGGTTAACAGCTAGTCTAAATTAAAATAAATTAAATTACTTTTTATAAGGTCCGCTATCTGCCAGTGAAAGTCCCATGAAAATCGGTCTAACCGTTTTGGTGACAGCACAGTGTGCGAAGCCACGGTTAACAGCTAGTCTGAATTAAAATAAATAAAATTACTATCTATAAGGTCCGCTATCTTTCAGTGAAAGTCCCATGAAAATCGGTCTTTATAGAATTGTGAGACTATGTACAATTACAGAAACGCTCTTTAAAGACAATTGTAAGTACGACGCGCACGCCACTAAAAGTAACATGTAACGTGTACATTAGATATATAAATACAAAAACCGTGCCAAATGAGGTTTGTCATCAACAACACATTTGGAACCTTAACCCACCATATACCCTCAGTGCTCACTTACACTGTATAAGGAACTAACGAAACAAAAACTTAATATATTATTATTAAGATTTACATTTACATTATATTTAATATACATTGCCATTATTATAATTAAGATTTTGTGACTATACAAAAAATAAACGCTTGTCTGTTCCTGCACGCACTCCTATGTGGAAGTTACTGTAAGGCGAAGCTCTGCCCGGATAAATAGTTACAGTGCCTTCAGAGTGTTTATTGCCATTCCTGACTGCATCGACTCTATACGTGATTAGTGTAACATCTAAGATCTTTTTAGGAAAACCTCTATATCATTAATGTTATTAATAATTATAATAATGTCGAATTGTAAACCATAAGCCGATAATATATCTCTCATTAAAAATAAAGAATGAGTTGAAATCTTGCTAAATTTCATGCAGACAAAGTCGCGGGTAAAAACATCTTACTAAATTTCATGCAGACAAAGTCGCGGGTAAAAACATCTTACTAAATTTCATGCAGACAAAGTCGCGGGTAAAAACATCTTACTAAATTTCATGCAGACAAAGTCGCGGGTAAAAACATCTTACTAAATTTCATGCAGACAAAGTCGCGGGTAAAAACATCTTACTAAATTTCATGCAGACAAAGTCGCGGGTAAAAACATCTTACTAAATTTCATGCAGACAAAGTCGCGGGTAAAAACATCGATCAAACAGACAGACAGACAGACCGACAAAAATTTTAAAAATTGCATTTTTGTTATCACAAGCGTGTATACTTTCATACCCAATCAGTGAAAAATTTTTATTTTGATATTACATACAGACACTTCATTTTTATTATATGTATAGATAATCGTAATTTTATATAGACCATTATTTTTATTATGACATTTAGTAGTTTCAGTCAATGCTACTGAACAGAGAAAGAATAGTAGATAGATAGTTTAACAAATGTTCGACGTGATTCTTTAAATTGGCATAACTTTTTTATTTATGAACCGATTGACATGAAACAAACACTAAATGTTAAGTAAAGCTTACCACGATATATCAGTGAAAACCACATCTAAATCGAATACGGCGTTTTTGAGATTAGCGTGCACAAACGCACAGACAAACAGATAAACAGACAAACAGACAAAAATTCTAAATATCATTGTTTTGGGTTCTATTGCATTTATAAAGACCCCTAATAATAGTTTTTCTCATATATACTTCATGTACAGACAGCGGCCAGTTACATTTTTATTATATGTATATATATATAGATAATAAATGCCGACATAAGTACACTGATAGGACATAATCTAATTACCTTCTTTAAACTTGCAATCTATTACAAAGCAGTTATATTTTATATACTTTATGTACAGACAGCGGCCAGTTACATTTTTATTATATGTATATATATATAGATAATAAATGCCGACATAAGTACACTGATAGGACATAATCTAATTACCTTCTTTAAACTTGCAATCTATTACAAAGCAGTTATATTTTAGTAGCTGCATGTGAGCTCCTGTTCTCTTCTAGGGTTAGTGTATTACTCGTCAACACCATCATCATTCTACACCTTGTCATTAAGCTTGTTATGAAGCGCTACTCCGTAACACAAGTTGTTAAAATAATTACCAACTTACATCGAATACTTGGAATGTATCAATCCATTAACAAGATCAGCGGAAGGCGTATAATATTGTGTGGAGCTAGCTCCAAGCGCTAAGTATTCAGCAACACTGCTGTTTGTCTGTCTGAGCATCGAGATGTATAGAGGCTATCAATTATTGAATACGCTGAGAGATTATATCGGCATGCTTTTAATTAATATCCAAATAAGCTTTCTTCACAGGAGATATATAGTACAACGTAATATATATCTCCTGGATCGTAAAATTAAGTGTAAACGGCTTTAAGGCGTCCTGATATTCAGGCAATTTAAGAAGTATAAAAAAACTGATACATAAATTCACATATATATAAAATCATTTGGTATAATTATATTAATTTGATATACAAACTACTAAACTATATCAGTTAAATGATAAACGGTGTTTGTTTTTGTATATTCTGCATATGAAACTTCATAGAAATGAAACAGTTTCTATATTTTTATTTTTAAGTTTGAGATTATAATATATAAAAAACAATAAAAACTATAAAAAACAACGATAAACGTAGACAAATGACTTTAGATTGACGCCATCTTGAATACATGCGTCTATAACAGGCGCTTCAATAATTATCAATATCTTTACCATACAGCCTTTTTTTTCTCGAACTGACTACGCTATTGGGCTTTTTAGAGGCCTCTACAGCTTCACCGGACTACTAAGGCGAGCGCTTAAGGCACTCAGCCGATTTTGTTTTTAGCTAACACGCTCAAGGGCGCACGGCACACCTCAGCTTGGGCTGTTACCTGAGAAATCCCGGATCTGACCTAGCTAAACTATCCTAAGCTATTTATACATATATTCATTTGTGAATCATACAATCGAAATTGCATGATTCACAAATGCATACTTGTATATCGGAATGAAACGAACTAAACTATTCGATTCGGTTTGATAAGGGAAACAAATGTATGCAGGTGCACGTGTGTGAGAGGTGATCTCATGATCATACAGCCAGTTTTGCGCTAAACTATAGCTAAGTTATTCTATACTTATTATTTTTAATTTTCCCTCTTTTATGTCTTAATAAAATAATATTAAAATTACAGCTATCTTAACATGGTTTGAACATATTTTTTTTATTTACAAAAAATAGCATCAAGCACATTATTGTTAATAACAAAAATGTCTGGCAATAATAATTTCATGTTTAGTAGCGTTTCAAAGTTAGTAAAAAACAAAACATTCTAAAATTATATAAAAATCAATATTTTTGTCTGTAAAGGTGCGATATGCACCAATAAACGCAACGTTTACCAGCAACCAGGTAGCCCGCACGCTGTTCTTCTATGTACTTCCATAAAGATATATAAAAAACTGGCTTATTGAAATTCGCTGTGGAAACCGTTGCTAGCTCTTAGACGAATAGTTACAAGCAAGTGACATTTGACGCTTAGTCTGGTGAAGCTGTGAAGACTCTGCCAGGTCAATAGCGTAGTCAGTTCGATGAAAAGGACATTTGCTCGTGCTCATGTCTTTTTAATATTTATATTTTTTTTTAATACAATGGAGTGTGAAATAGTTTTAATACAAGTTGAAAATAGTTATGATATCACTCAGTGTTTAATTTATCATTATTTATTTTATGAATGTATTTTATCGTTTAATTTACAATTTAACTCTATCAACTTGATAGATTTTATATTTAACATTTTATAATGTTAACTATACTGATTGTATAGTAAATGTCTACAAAATAGGGAAACAAACTTCGTTCCAATTGGGGGTTCATAGACCTCTCATGCTTTTTTTTACATTACCGCCAATATATGTAGGTTAGTTTTTATTTTAATAGAACCCGGTAGACATAGAATTATGAAACCAGTTTTAATTACGCGCAGGTTTCTTACACTATGCCGGTAGATGATGCTACGAACGGGTTGTAGGCTTATTTTAAAAGATTTCTCACATACTAAATGGGTATATGTTTGAGTGAGTCCCTTGATAGTTTGGATGTACAATTGGAAACGGTTGGTGTGGCTGCAATCGGGTTTTATGTTTATTAAAAATTTTCGCGTTTAAAAATATAATTGAAATCGGTGACAACCGATTTGGTGCAGACGAAGTTGCACGGGTCAGCTAGTAAAATATAAAATAGAATTACTATCGTCGCTATGCTTCGAAGAATTAGCAGTCGAAATAATTTTTAAATAAAATTAGCAAATGCGATGCGTAGGAAATTACGCTCTTCTATTGCTATGATGTTGTAAAATATTGCTTGACGAAACAAAAAAATATTATATGAAGATAGTAATTGGAGAAAAGAGTTACCTGTATAGTTCAGCTGTGGGATTACACCAATGGTTTCTGCACTGTTAAATCGGCAGCAATTTGAAAATATCCGACACCACTAAAACGAATTATCCATTTTATAATACTTTGCAAGTAAACTAGGCGCTTATGATTGATGATTTGCCAGATCCTGTACTACACATGGAAGTTGTGCTCCGTAGTGTTCTCTCACTTCGTGATGATCAGCCTCGTGGTGGCGTATTGCATCCTCGGGGCCGTTACATTTGAACGCCTTGAGTCCAACCACGAGAAAGAGGTAACATCCGTCACTTAAACCAGTAACATACAAGATTTATTTTTATTTAATTAACTTTTTTATTGCTTTTTTTGTTAAGGAAATGTGTTTTTATAACCGATATTAGTGTATTTTGATATACAGGAGAACTTGTTTGGGCCTAAATTGAATATGAAATGTGGATGACGTTGGCAGTATTGTAATGTGCATTGCGAAATTGAACGGGCATCATCAAGTATCATGCAAGCACTGTTTCGGCTATTGCTGCTTTCTAGATAAAAACACGTGTCGCTGTAGAACCTCTACAATCGAAACTTGGGCAGGTTCTACCAGCCATGAATCAACTGAATTACATAAATATGAAATATTAAAATATATAGTGAATCCAACACTATCTTAATGCAGTGATGGTGGTTGATGGACTATTGATGAATGTTTGTGTGAAATTATTTCTGAATACTTCTCCTGGCTGTTAATCAACTAAAAATATAATTATATATCATTAAAACTATAATATACACAGACAAAGATAGCATAAATAAGTTTATTTAATATTCTTAACCACTAAAAAATAAAATATTAATCTTGTAAAAAGTACGGCCTAAAGACTGGCCCATTAATATGAACATTCAGGTACAGCATGGTTGAAGATGTAGACTTTTTTTCTAAAAGATTAAATAACATGCACTGGCAACACACCAGAAGATTTGATTGATGGCAGACGCCTGATTCTAAATGAATTGTTTGTTCTCATAAAAGCATAAACTATATAGAAACATGAGATACGAGCGGTGTAAAAATGCGCGTCCCACGCGATCTCGTAAAGAACATTACGTATTATTGCGCGTGTCGGATATCGGCTGTCGGCTCCGGCATCGAATGCGATGACAGATTGTGTCGGGATCTCTATCAGTCTGTCGATGAGATGTGTTTAATGTACACCAGCACATTATCCTTTAGTTGAATGTACAAGTTCATATTGATGTTTTACGATTTGTTTTAATGTAAACAAAGTGTTTCTAATTCTGATTTTCGGGAGAAATTTATTATAGTCTGAAGTAGATATCAATATAAAATTCAATCTAAATAAGACTATAGGGTCACTCAAGATACAGGAGGACGTTATGGCTATGGCTTAGTTGGTAGCATATTTAGACACCGCGTAGGTTCTAATCCTGGCAACTGAGTCCGAACACGCGATGAAGGAAAACATCGTGATAGAACCATAGAATAGCGGTAAGGCTTTTCCATCCTCAAGTTCAAAATGTGTTGTCAAGCATCTGTCGGTGTTACCCTACTAGTACTCTAGGTTTACCGTGTTCACTATCTTACATCACGTAGTCGTTTAACATCAGACGAGATTGTGGTGAATCGCTAAAACCTATAAAGTATAAATATATGTACATTTGTTTCTAGGTGAAGATGAATATATCTCAGATCCGCAGCAACACGACGCATAGCATCTGGAGCATGACTAGGAACGTGCCGCTCCTCAATCAGACCAATTGGACCTCCGCCACAGTCGATATGCTCAAGGTTTAGTATCATCTTAAATGACGTTCTACCCACTAAATTAGTAAACGGCCTCTACCTTGTGGAATACAGGATTTCAATCACCATCGCACTCAAAAAAAAAATGGGTCGGCTCGCCCGGGGTAGTACCACTCTCTCACAGAAAACCGACGTGAAGTCACAGTGCTTGCATTGTTGCATTTCGTTCGGTCAGTGAGAGCGCCGGAGACCCACCTCCCCTCCCCTTCCACTTTCCCCTTCCCTTCCTCCCCCCAACACAGGCTGGCAACGCACTTGCAACTCCCCTGGTGTTGCAAGTGTCTATGGACGGTGGTGATCACTTACATCAGGTGACCCACCTGTACGTGTGCCTCCGTATCCGTATCCGTAAAAAAAAAAACAAAAAAAAAGTGTGATTTGAAAAGCAGATAATTTTACAGTATTTTGCACAAAACGCGTTTAATTACGAAAACATCTTATAAGCTTTTCTTAAAATCATTATCCGCAAGCCGATGGCTTTGCAAAAAAAAAAGTTCATGTCGAGTTTCTAACTAGCAGATCGCACCTTTCTTTATAATCATTTAATCTTTTAAGTTTCATTAACCGATTAGTTGTATATGTTTTATTTATTAAAGAGTGTCTCTTTGTTCATTTTCTCTGTGATCTAAATATTTCTTACAAAATCCTTTTACGGAGGGCGCGCAGAGGCCGAGTTATAGAAACACGTACCACGACATTATAGAAAACTAATTTTACTACGAACAAAACTACACTACTAACAATTTAAGTGTGAATAATTGATAGAATAAGTTATATAAGGGTTGGTAAAGTTGAAAAAATTGTTAAGTAGAGATCAATAACACTTTCTATATATATATTCTAATATTATTAAAAATTCTTTCTAAAAAAGTAAAGGTATATTTTGCATTAACTCTTACTGGAAGTTCTAGAGTATTTCGAAAAAATTGTTAAATCGAGGAATTCATTATATTGAGGCTTGTTATATTACGGTTACACGGTAATATGACAATAGGCAGACAATGTAGTTAGATAACTGTTCTATGTGTGGACAGGACTTTGAGAACGCGATCTTGCTGGAGATGAAGGTACGCGGGTGGGATGGCAACGAGAGCACCGACCACATCCAGTGGACCTTCACGGGAGCGCTGTTCTACTCTATCATCGTTATCACCACTATAGGTGAGTTATATGTTACCACAAGTACAACAATTTCGTGAACATTTAGAAGACTTTTGCGTACTCTACAGACTACACTGACTGCTACAATAGATCTGATTTTATTTGTAACTTAGCTAACATAAGTTGATCGCAAAAGAATCGCACTGGAACTGTACGTGTCAAACTTATTCTTACGCAGAGTGACAATGACTCGATAATCTAATATATCTGGTTTCTTATCTATACTAATATTATAAAGAGGTAAAGTTTGTGAGTTTGTGACGTTGTAAGGGGTAATCTCAGGAACTACTGGTCCGATTTGGAAACTTCTTTCAGCTCGTTTATCAGGGAAGGTTATAGGCTATATATTGTCACGTTAATACTCATAGGAGCGGAGCAGCAATGGAGAATGTTGCAAAATCGGGGTATTTTTTCCTTTTCAGAACTTCGGCTGCGTTTTAGCGCAAAATAACCATTCCACTTATATTAAATTAAAAACGGTTCATAATTGACGGAGATATCGATTAACATACATAAAAAAAATACATACAACCGAATGCAGTAACCTCCTCCTTTTTCGAAGTCGGTTAAAAATAAGTATATTTTCAAGAGAGGGTGATATTGAGGGTTATTATTATTATATTGAGGGTGCGGTTGTTTGCATAATTTTAAATTAAGAGTGTTTTGAGCCTGATGCTTAATAACTTATAGGAAATTTTTATCACTTAAGTCCTTGAATTGCTGGAAAAACGCAGGTTTACTATTATTCAAACATGTTAGATTTAGAAAATATTAAACTTTTTTTAGCCTTGACTGGAGATTAATATTATCGTGAAAGGAGAAAAGTGAGGTTTTGCCCAGCGTAGAAGCATTAATAGTTAAGAATAATAGGTGTGTTGCGTATTTTACCATGCGAACTCAAGCAGATTGACAATGTCTAAGAACGTTTTATATAGCCGTTCTATATTATTAATATTATTTAGAAGTATATGATTAGTTGGTGAAATAGTTGACGGGCGGTCAGGGCAGGGCGCACAAACGTTTGGACGTCTGCCAGAACAAATTCATCAGTCAAATTTTTATTCCGATTCTACCGCACGCACAGCATCAGCTTTATTTTTACAATAAATTCGACAGAGACGCCACGGGAACTCATATTTCGTTGCTACGATGTTTAAATTATATTATATTTGACATAAAATATGAACAGGAATTCTCTTATATCATAAATTATAAATAATGAGCGGAACAAACAAATCATATTTTGCTGTCTGTTCCTGGAACAGCGCACGGCTAACTCCAGACAGAAGTTATGATGATGCTAAAATACTACCTTAGCAAGATTTAATCAAATATCTAATGAAAACGATATACTGTCTATTATAAAGATTTGAGGCATTGAGCGGTGTGGTCACGTGGTAGCGCGCAAATTCCATGTCTTAAAGACACATACGCTTCGAAAATATGCAAAACGTCAGTTGACAGTCAAAAAATACCTTATATCTTTGGTGATGAAATATGTCATGATGTAACTAGAACCCATGTTACTGAGACATGAAATCGCTGACTGACATTTCTACCACTCATAAGCTTCACAGACTTTTATGCTTAACTTAAGATGATGTTTCTAAAGTAAAATATGTAAATATGTAAGTAATGGTAAAATGCAGTCTAATAAGTTGAGCTGGGTACAAAATGGTTACAATAAAAGATGTAACTTTAAATAATAATTTATTATATTGTCTAACGAACGCAAGTAGTTCTATTAAACTCTTCTTTAACACAACACACACACAATAGATATTAGCGAAAATGTTACATATGTTATCACGGAACACCGCGCGACGCGATGGGCGATGCTCCATATGGCCTTGAACTTAACATTAGTCATATAATTATATTGATAAGAATGTGTCCAAGTTATCGTCGGCTTTAGACCCAATATCACAATGATTTCTCTAAATGTATGAGGGAGACATTAGCTCTTGCCGAATATTTTACATTACATTAGATATTATTAAGTTTATAACTGACTATTATTATATAAATCGTTGCCGATTTATTATATAATACATAAATTAAAATTACTATTTATATTACAAAACAAAAGTAATAATAAAACTGGTATTGTTAATTCTTCGGTTTTAGTTTCGTTTATAGTCAAAGGTACAACAGCAGCCGAGCACTAATTTGGGCTTTGACAAGTAAAATAATTTATTAAAACTATTAAATCACGTGTACATTAATAAGAATACTATTACTAGTTACCGAAATATTGTGGCCCTATTTGACCCGTAGGGCCACCTGGACCGATAAGCACTTGTTGATTTGATCCTAAACCAATTGAGGATCCTTCAGGTCTCACCAAGTATCCTGGCCTAGGCCGTCGATTTAGTCCTGGGCCAATGATTCCAGTAGGGCCCCCTGGACCGACTAAGATACCTCTATTTCCTGGTCTATTAGGGCCAATAATACCAGTAGGACCTCCCGGTCCAACGAGAATAGGTCGACGGCCAAACGCAGGGCCTATTATTCCTGTCGGACCTCCCGGTCCAACTAAGATACCTCTTTGTGCTGACTGATTTGGGTAAATGATATTTTGACTATAAGGTCCGACATCTCTACGGTTATTCGTTGGACCTATAACGCCTGTAGGACCGCTTGGTCCTACAAGAACTCCTGGATTTTGTTGTGCAGGACCTATGATACCTGTAGGCCCCCCTGGCCCTACCAACACTCTCCGATTTCCATCATTTCCTAAAGGACCGTTTTGTTCACCGAATTCTTCGGTTCTATCTATGGTCCCCAGTATTCCACCCTCGTGAGCATGACCAGGACCAAAACCAGCATTAATTTCTGTTCCTGAAGGTGGAGGAAAAGGTCTGCCAATGTTCTCTCGATTTGGAAGAAGCATTGGCCTTTCATCTTCTACTTCGTTGAAAAATTCTGTAAATATTTGATTTTTCAATTAATGTGTGAAAGAAAGAACATACGACAACTTTAGTGTGTCTCAAAGTAAATAGACATGTTCAACAGTTCGTTTAGGTTAAAATTACGAAATATTACGAATTTTATTAATATAATAAGTACTTAGTTTTATTATTCGTTGTTCAGTATTTTTTTCGAACTGACTACAATATTGGCCTGACAGGCCTTCGTAGTTCATCGGTACTACATTACTAGATAGATATAGATCCAGTTTATTTATAAATAAGCAGACTTCCATAATAATTTTCGTGTTTCACACGAAGTTTAAATGTTGTAGACTTTAAATATGTAAGCAAGTTTTTTTCGAACTATAACTACCAACCAAAGAAAACTGATACCTGAATTCGCTTGATTCACTTGGTTTGGTCTTTTATAACAACACAGGAATCTCTCAGATCCGCATGCCTTCTGTAATAGGTACACAGTATATCAGCTATTATAACTATAGTTTTACATATATATACTATTATAAATCAAATATAAACAATTATAATATTTCTTGTATACTTAAGAACACCATCGAATGGAGTAATGGAATTATATGAGTTGAGCATGATGCAGGAGATCGACATTTCGACATAGATATTTCAAGATCGGGAAGTAGAATATTTAGATTTACTCGTATCCAAAGTATAATTAAAGATCTATATTTGTAGTGAAAAACGTCAATAAATTCTTAAGCAAAATATAACTTGTGCATTTCTATTACATACGCAATATCCAGAGAATTTACCTCTGAGTCAGAACGTGGACTGCATTCTGGAGTTGAGAGACATTTACAGTACTGCAGCGAGTCCAGCGTCCCGTCCGATTCGAAGCCATTGTGACTAGAATTATTTAAAAATTTTCTTAGTGGTAACGTACTCGGAAGCTACCTTCGAATTCTACTATAAGTCAAAGTTTTTAATATTTATATATCGTGATGAAACTAAATGGCGATAGTGGAGTTATTAGGTTGAAATAGTCTTGACAAAACAGTCTATCGACATGTTACGGCAGCTGCATTTGGAAGCCGATTGCTTTAACCTTAGCTAGATCCAGTTTTCGTACTTAACACGACAAAGTGATGGCGATGGCTGATGGTAACCACAATGAAGGCAAACAACAACAGCTATCGTTGAGAGATCTACATACAATCTATTGATAGTCATCGCTGCCATGCTAGTAGGCAAGCACCTTGGACATACATTATTTGATCCAGAAACGCAATAAATGAGAAGCAAGTCACTGTGTGACGGGTTTATGTCCATGCAACTAGTTAAAATTATTTAGAATACGTGATAATCTTTAACGTATAATTAACTTACTTGGGAGAGTCAGGCTTTTCGCTGACCTGGTACGATCCACGACGGAGATGATCTTCAGTTCTGACAGGGTACTTGCCGACTCCAGGCGGACGGTTGTAGAATCCTTCTGTTTCTGTTGGCTGTTTGAACGGGATTTCATCTGACCGCACTCCAAAATATCTGTCAGATTATACAAAAACAGCTGCTATGAGTTTGGAAATAGCTGAGACGCGTAAAGTGATCGAAGAAAAATATTTTGTTATTTGCTGATTTTTCGTAAAAATGTTATCAGAAAAATTATGTGTTTTACAGTTTACCAATAGTATTAATGATTATACAACTTAATTGATAATAATAGATATATGAAACATAACTTTAGTCATGACTAAATATCAAACATCATGTTGCATTTCTCTGATGTTAAGTGACGCTTAGTGCGACAGTGATGAATTTTCTATCTGGAATCTGCTGATACAGTTTCTAAAGCTGACTATGTTATGTTAAGGCAGATTTTACACAATGCTCTACCATTATCGTTTAACCATGTTACAAGGCTGTAGATAACTACAGTAGCAGCCCAAAGCCGGTTGCTAGGAGTGTATACTCAGATGCTCGGAGTTGCGTCCCATTTATAATTATATGACGTTCGACGTTTGATGCTTTATGATTCTTATTTTGCACCACTTTTAATAAAACAAGAAAGGTAAATCGGTGATTTTGCGAAAATGAATGAAAGGTAGTATGTCTAGATCAGCGCGTTACAGTATGTAGTAATAGTAGTTTCGTAATGCACTTACAAGATAAACTAAAGCGTATTTTACAACACTAACTGAATCAATCCATCAGAATAAGATTACTCCACGCCTCGCGATTGACGCGTCAGGTGTGTTACCTAATATTCTAATGGTTAATTATATATTTACAAAAACGTTAATTTATTTCGTATTTGATAATCTCATTAAAATTCATTATTCATCTGTTTTTTAACTCAATAAATTTATTTACAATTAATCTAAGATTGCTCATATATTTGAATTTACGAATAATTCGCCGATGAATAATTCAATGTGAATGGTTGGAACTATTCGAATTTTTACTCTCTCATAGGTCAATTATAACAAAATAAGTAATTGAAACATTTGAAGTGCTTCCAATAATTGGAATGGTTCCAATATCTTTTATATGTTGGTGTTGACGTTGGGGACAGTAGTTATAGAGGTATGACGTCAATCATAGATGACGTCCTCCTTGTCATTTAATTGTTCAGTCATTCAAAACCAATCAAGTCATCATCTTCTTACCCTTATCCCACCTAAGTAGGGTCGGCACAACATGTTTTCCTTTTCCACTCTCGCCTACCAGATATCATTTCAGTTTTCACACATTTTACATACATATCATTTTTTGATCTTTCTCTACTCTTATATCCATCGACCATCATGCTAAAACCTTGTCTAGTTACATGTTCTTCATCTCTCATGACATGCCCATACCATGCTAACCTATTACTCCTTAACTTCTCTGTCACTGGTGATATTTTCAAACTTCCTGTGATATATTCATTTCTAATCTTATCCATTCTGGTTACACCACACATCCACCTTAACATTCGCAACTCTGCCACATGTAGTTTTCTCTCATCCGTGTCTATCGTCGCCCAGCACTCAGATGCGTACAAATGGCTGGTCTTATGATAGTTTTACACACCTTTCTCTTGAGTTTCAAGGGCATTCGTAGGTCACAAGCTACACCAGACACCTTTCGCCATTTTATCCATCCTGCATTTATCCTATTGCTCACGTCCTTGTCTTTGCAACCGTCGTTTTGGATCAGAGAACCGAGATACCAGAAATCAGAGCAGGTTGGTAAGGATATACCATTTAAAGCTATAGGAGAAAAACTGGATTGACCACCGAAATCGCAAAATAAAAGTTCAGTTTTTAGTCTACTGATTTTTAAACCAACGTTCTCCAGTTTTACTCGGAATTTTACCAACCTACTAGCTTGGTAGCATCTTCGCCGACAAAAACAATATTATCAGCAAACAGCATACACCAGGCTATTTCCTTCTGTACGTCTGATGTTAACGCATTCATAACAAGAAGCAATAAATAAGGGCTTAAATATGAACTCTGGTGCACACCTACGGCCACATTGAAATTATCGATAACTCCAGCTTCGGACCTAACATGTGTTTTGCCTTGACTGTACATACAACGAATAAGTTGTAGGTACTTCCCAGGCACTCTTTTCTTTTTAGAGCCCACCACAGAAAATCTCGAGGTACTTGATCATATTCCTTCTCTAGATCAACAAACACCATATGCAAATTCTTATGTACATGTCTGTATTTTTTGCACAGTTGCCGAAATGTGATAATGGCATCTGTTGTCGCACGACCAGGCATAAACCCAAATTAATTCTGAGTCACTTCAGTCTCATCTCTTATTCGTCCTCTTTCCCAAACATTCATCCTATGTGACAGGAGCTTTGTTTCTTATTGTTACAGTGCTGTACATCACCCTTATTCTTAAAGATAGTCACTATTACGCTAATGCACCGTTCATTTCGCTTTCTCTAGTAATATCTTATTACAAAATAAAGTCGGCTACATCCATCCATCTACTCTTAAAAACTTCAAAACCAATCAAGTATTAATAATAAAAGCATTTGCCTTAAACAGCAGATACAGTAACACTATTGAACATAGATACGTATTATCTGCGGTGACGTGAGGCGCGAGAATAAACCTTTTATAGGCTTGCGTGGTATTGGAGGGCAGCGAATAATATTTATGTCAGTAGAAATACTTTTTGACAGTAGATTGGGCATTTGTGCCGACGTATATTATAAATATTAAATTCACATTAATTATATAATAACTAGAATGATTAGTTGATCGATTCAAATACATTTTCACATCGACTCTGATTCTATTTTCATATCTCTAATGTAATGCAAAACGGAAGATACGGTTAAAAAAAAAATTAAATTAATCACTTTTATTAAAATCAATACATTTCTGATTACGAAATTATTTTTCATATTCACATGAAATGACTCTAATACTACCCCTATATCCACATATATCGGCACGAAGTTTTATCTAACGGCGTAATAAATGAAGGTATGGGAATACACTTCGATCAACAATAATATATTATCGTCATGTGGCACAAAGGGCGGCAACGCACTTGCGACTCCTGGTGTTGCTAGTGTCTATGGATGGGGCGGCGGTGATCACTTACCATCAGCTGACCCAACTGTTCGTTTGCCCCCTATAATATAACAAATGTGGTACAAACTATCGGGCTGTGTGATAATAGATGCAGCATAATAACTGGGCCCGCGGTTTTTACACACATCAAAGGAACTTGGAAACGCTATTTTCGAGTTATTATTGGAATAATAAAAGTATGTGAACGTTTTTTTGGCCGAAGATAGATTTATAATTTCGCGTCATGACATGTTACGTAAGCATGACCGGCCGTATTGCGCTTGCACGGCTTGCGTCAGACTAGTGACGCGTAGCTCATCATACGTTTGATTGATTAACAAATGTATACAATTCTTGCTCCGAGTGCCGATAGATATGAAAATCACACTAATGTTAATAATTCAAATAAACACATTCTGAAACTTAAATATTGTCATTCGTACTATAATTAATATGAACATTCAAAAGAGAACATATTTATTTCATTGTTTAGAGTTTTCACTGCTGTCGGCAGTTCTTATGATTTTTTTTTAGATCGGAATTACTTTTAAGGTTTGTTTTTAACGCAACAAGAAGTGGAACCTTCTTCACGAATATATGGGACTAGCATTATTGAGACAATGGCATTTTACTTTATTGATATGGATATATAAATAAATTAATTGGTGAAGGTATTGATCTATCTTTGGATTTACTTATCGGCATACACCAAAATATTAAGCTAGTCATATTATGACACGGCCGTGTGAGCCACAGTCGATGACCGACCGACTGGAACTTTACTACGAAATATCGTATGCAATAGCGTTCATACAAACTCGCTAATGTGTAACCAGTAATAGGGAAAGGCGATTGCTATTACGCGGTAAATGATTACAAATTTTATCAAGGTTTTAGCATTTTACTTAACATTTCATGCAAACGAATTAAACTCAGTTTTACTTTCAATAATCATTGTATTGATTTCAAATAACTTTATGGCAAATCTATCTCAAAACGAATTAAAACTCTGAAATTTGATATCACTAGCGCTGAGTCGATATTCGATATTCAAAGTCATTTTTAGATTTAACGATAAATGCAAAAGTATTTTTTGTGTATTCCTCTTTCTATTTACACTCTGTATTTAATATTTGCTCCTGGGATGTGGAGAAAGAATATATAACTGAGATCGAAATACAATATAACTTGTTCGATCACCATGAGAGTTGATAGAATTAAATAGTTTTGTTTATACGAAGAAAGTTTTATACCTTCTATTTACCTTTCAACTAATTGTCATAAAAATTTCTATTCATAGAATACTTTTGCTCCAAATATATTGTTATAACTCGGCAAATTATTACAACACACAATGTTTTGTAGTATAAAGATAATTATATTTATATATTCTGTCTTAACTATTATTTTATTGTTAACTCCGACGGTATAATACACGAGCAGAGCTACGAACCGAAACCAGTGGAATATATAAAAAAAACTCATTATAGGAAAACCTTGGAAGTGCGTTATCCGAGCGGACCACCTTGCCAGTAAGTTTGCGCAAACCAAAAGATTTGAGATAATATGAATGTGAAACACTTATAGGGTCAAGGCATGTGGGAACTCCGACGGCGGAGTCACAAACGCAGAATTCTTTTTTTTAAATATTGTCCTTATAAAAAATCCTTACTTCCTTACTTAAAGTGTTGAAAGTATCGAAACATAATTTGTGTAGTGTGAGTTTGCATTTTCGGTATTATTCGTCATTTTAAAAGTTATAATTGATTATCTTGGAACTCTTCCTTTCTTGTGTAAACGTTTTTTTGGCTATTATACGGTGGGTTAATATGTGAACGATGATGACGTCTGGAAATGACGGGGCTTTCTCTATCTATCCATTAAAAACGAATGTAAATTTATATTTGCAAAAATATGTATCATGAAAAGATGAATTGGGTCGATATCTTTGGCGGTTCTTCTCGATGACTGGGTTGTTTTCGGAGTCAATGGTAGCTTTGATGTTCCTAAGCGTATTCTCGGAGCCAAAATTGAATAAAGTATTTTTGATTTTGTTTACTTATTATTTTTTATTAAGTTATGTTTTATTACAGTTACTTACGGTAAGTAACTGTATACTTACCGATCATTTTGTCGCTCGTCTCTATCCGTGAACCTGACTTTAGAATCGATGCGTATTGAAGACGCAGCGGTCTCGTCCGGGAACCTAAAGTTGTCGGCATAGCAGACAATCGCCGTCGCCAGCAGACCCCACGCTATACCTGCAGTTTATTCTTAGTTAATTTCATTTTATCAACTGGGCATGAGAATTGTAACCGATACCTTAAGCGTTTTAAAATTACTGGCGATAACACCTGCCCTCACGATAGTACATCTTTGCAAAACTTTGAATATCTGCTTCAATGCCCCAGATTTAGTAAGACGAGTGTAGAGCATATAATGATTTGTAACAATCTTTGTATATGTCCTTTCGATCTTTTGGTCTTGATGGAAAAAGACTCTGTTATCAAATCGTTTGATAATTTTGTAAAGCATGTGATCATTAATTTCAAGGTATTTAATGGACTTTGAAATTACCGCGACTCTCTGACTTGCATCTAAATCATGACTGACAAATCTTGGTGACCTTCTAATATAATGCTCATGCCGAATATTTTGCGAAAACAATAAACTTGAAAAATAAAACATTATAACGAATCTCGCTACAATAATTTATACTTAAGTACTTCACTAAGCTATAAAACATTAACAAAGCACATGCTACATACAATTTACATAAGCATAGCGTCGTATCTATCTCATTCTTGTAAATATTAATTCAATAGTTTAACCTTCATCTCTGTCTAAATGTATATTTAATTTATTGCCAAAGTCCTACTTTTTGTTAGTCATTTAGAAAACATATTCATCAAACCGTGACCTAAATTAGAGCACATTTATTTAACCTTTTAAGGTATTTTCGGTTTTTCTATTTTAGTAAATACCTTGACATCTAAACCACGGATTTAGATTTCCATACAAAGATATTTATAAGGTCTGAGGTCCATTTTTTGACAATGAACATAAAGTAGCTACAGACTTCACCGAAGGTCGCACTTGTAGATCATTCGTAGAGACTGCAATTCGTCGGTTATTGTCTTCCGAATATAGTAACTACACGACGTCTAGTTATTATGAGGTAACACAGCCTCGAACAATAGCTTGGGGTAATTGATAATATTATTTAATAGACTCATCGTTTCATATTAAATATTATTATAGAACAAACTTTGTAATTGTTACTAAGTTAACACAAGTTACTGTGCTATCAATATTACAACTATTTATTATTTATCCTATAATAAAACTGTAACAGGGCCAAATCTGTACAATAAATATTTTATGAAATTTATAATCTTTGTTATCGATATAGAAACCAAAAATAATCCTTTTATATTTTTTGTCTGTCTGTGTGTCCCTCTGAACATGTATCACTCTGAAAGTACTGAACTTTTGTATATTGATAAAGGATATGAAATATAATTAAAATATAAAAACCTTAGTCGATTTACAACAAAATTTACCTTTGTAATTTTTTTATTTAACCTGTGGCTTTAAAATGTTAAGAATATCATTGTTATTTTACGATTTTTTTAATAAATATTAAATAGATAAAAGAAAACGTTATTGAAATAAATAAACATAAGATATTTGTTTAACTCTTAATAATATTATTAGATTCTACAAACAGATATCAAAACACATTACACTTTTGCCTGGTATTAAGTTCAAGGACAATATGTAGCTGGTTTTACTGTCAATGGGTTATTACAGGGTGGATCTTACATGAATGAAAGTGATATCTATTGATTTCCTCTTTGCCTATTCGCTAAAAACAATAATGCAAGTCTGACCAACAACTTGTATAGAATTTAAATAAAATACAAAGAAAAAAAGTCGGTAGCTTGGAAGGATGTAGCGGTAAAAGAGTTTGAAGCTTCTGAACCTGATGGCAATGACAGAACGAAATAAAAAAGAAAAATACGAAAAGTTGACCCCACCACGATTTGTGATAAAGAGATAGATAAAGAAAAGATAGACTTTTGTTACCGGCTTTTCTTGACAACTGTGTTGTTTTATGAACAGTAATATATAAATTTCATAAAAGCAATGTCAGTGCCTATACAGAGTTAAATATTTTTGATTTTGGATAAAGATTAGAAGTAAGCATGGAGTGGTCGTTTGACTTGCATCGTATAATGTAATGGCAAGCCTGTTGTAAAACTGTTCAGTATGTTTCTTTTAATCCCTCTACATTCAGTTCGTAGTGTCTTGGTTAATATAACTCTGCGAGACCATGTTTTTTACACTTTGAAGCTCGGATTTAGAACTAGTAGTGTTAGATGAGTGATATACGAGAACGCTACAAGTGATGAGTAATCCAGTGAAGCTGTTAAGACCTTGCTAGGTAAATAGCGTGGTCAGTTCGAAAAAAAAGCTACAAGTGATCCATAAGCGATCCCTTTTATATAATTAGTTGAATGCATATATTGAACAGACCCAAAAGGGATAAGAGAAGAAACGTAAACAAGAGCAATTAGATTCAGAATGAACATAAACATGAAGCTATGACAAAATCACTATCTAATATTAGTGAAGTGAGGATGTTTAATAACAATACTAATATACGAGTCTCGTAGTAGAATTAGTTTACAAACATTAAAATCCATTCGAATTAAATATGACTACGCACTGCGTCTTCCTTACAACGGAAATCTAATGAAATAATAAAGGTTCATCTATATTCTATACCTACTATATTCTATATCTATACTAATATTATAAAGAGGTAGAGTTTGTGAATTTGTGAGTTTGTGACGTTGTAAGGGGTAATCTCAGGAACTACTGGTCCGATTTGGAAAATTCTTTCAGCGTTATATAGCTCATTTATCAGGGAAGGTTATAGGCTATATATCATTACGCTAAGACCCATAGGAGCGGAGCAGCAATGAATAATGTTGCAAAATCGAGGTATTTTTTTCCTTTTCAGAGCTTCCGCTGCGTTTTAGCGCAAAATAACCATTCCACGCTTACGTATTACCGCCCAACGAAGTGGGCACGGGTCGGCTAGTAATATTATAAAGAGGTAAACTTTGTGAGTTTGTGACGTTGTAGGGGGTAATCTCAGGAACTACGGGTCCGATTTGAAAAATTCTTTCAGTGTTATATAGCTCATTTATTGAGAAAGGTTGTAGACATCACGCTGAGGCCAATAGGAGCGGAATGAAGAATGAAGAATATTTCAAAATCTGGATTTTTTTCCTCTTGAGACTTTCTACTGCTTGTTAGCGTTAGTAACTATTCCACGCGAACAAAGTCGCGGGCAGAGGCTAGTTATTTATATAGTTTTTTACTGGTTATTAAAGGGTAAGGGTATGGATCTGAGTTCTGGACAACGGAAGAGACAAATGAGATAAGACTACATGTGGCAGAGATGCAAATATTAATGTGGATGTGTGGTGTAACTAGAATGGATAAGATTAAGAATGAGTATATCAGAGGAAGTTTAAAAATAGCACCAGCGATAGAGAAGTAATAGGTTAGCGTGGTCATATAGCGAGAGGAAAGCCATGTAACTAGACAACTTTTAAATATGAAGGTAATGGTTATAGGATTAGAGGTAAGCCGAAAAAGATATGGATAGCTTATATGTAAAATGATGTATATAAAAGGTGTGAATACTGGGATGACATCTGACAGGTGAGAGTGGAAAAAAAATGTGCCTACCCTACTTAAGTGGGATAAAGATAGGAAGATGATAATGGTGATATTAAAGAGTGAATATTGATAATATTTTCATATATATTCGATGATAGTATATGACAATTGTATTCGCTCAAACTGCGACCTTCACAACAACGTGTAATACATTAAAGTATATGTAATTCGTAATTGTATAAGATCCGCCATATTAGCTCGCTTTAGCATGTCTTGTCCCGCGATTAGTCGGTGTATACCAACAGCTGAGAAGTTTGCAAGCCTGTATAACAATCGCAACCAACAATGACAAGCCGATATCTCACTGGTCATCGTTGTTTTTAGATTCTACTCATACCATCACAGAACCGTCACTTTACGCAAGTACTTATAAAAAGTTATCTGATACCCGCTACTTCACCTGTGTTATTTATAACCTTAATAATATATTTTATGTAGAGAGTAAACAACGTAAGCACCAACTTTACACATCGTCCATCGCGTAATGCTAATAAAATTGTAGTTTCTTAAAACTATAATAACTTTATATTAATCTAGCTTTTGGTAACTCTTGCTCACATCTATATAGATTCGATCTAGTCCTCGGGAACGATACATTTTTTAAAATTAAATCTTATCTAATACTTTGCTGTACCCTCAAGAATCTGTATTCAAGATTTCATGATGATCGGTAGAATTGTTAGGGCGTGAAAGCGTAATAGATAAATAAACTCACATTCGAATTTATAATATTAATAAGGATGAAGCTATTGTGATAAATAAGACCAAGTATCTAAGAACAAAAATTGTAAAAAAAATTCAAAATCTGTCCCGTAGTTTTTGAGTGATGTATGTACAACGAGAAACCTCTATAATTTTATTTATATAGATAAGGTCTAAACCAAACCAGTAATATTTTTTTATATAAATAAAGTTTTCTTCATAAAATATTTGTATTATTCGCTGCTTTAAAAGTGTTATATATATATATATATATTAACTTTTAATAATATAACTTTTAATATAAGCATATTAACTTTTATACCCTACCAATCTATCGCTACAAAAACTGATATTCGTAATTACTTGAACACAAATAATATATATATATATATTATCAGTTTTTGTAGCGATAGATTGGTAGGGTATAAAAGTTAATATGCTACAGCGCCATCTAGTGAGAAATTGGATAGTATAAGGATTTTTCCGTGAAACACACGTGTGCTAACTTTCATAACATTGTTCAAACGGTGTTGCGGTTATCCAGCTCAGATATACTACCGTCCATTTTTATAAATATATAGATTGTTCAATAAATATAGGTATATATGGAGTCCGATCTAAATTAAATTAGTAATATTTTCCTATATATAAAGATTTTTTTTTGTAAAATACAGTTGTGATGACAGATGTGTTCTTTTTTATATTTACGTTTTCGAAGCATTAAACAATCATTAATATTACTTGATATAATTTTTTTTTAGTAAAAGGTCGCGTGCGTGGGAGGGCCCTCGCGCGGTCGGCGCTCAGGTTGTTGCGTAAATAATGCAAGCAAGGTTTCGTATCGCGCAACAAAACCTTTTAATATACTATGTACTTCATTATGAATTTATTTCAATTAATTTACATTACATTATACTGTAATTAGTGGAATGGTAAAATTTGCGGATATCGCATATATAAAAGCAGGTTCAAATCCCACGTTTCTAATCCCAGCTGCGTCCCCTCGACAATCCGTACCCTCAAAAATGTGTAACCGACATCTACATATGTGATTTAAGATGACAATATTGGATTACATCGCCATTTAACATTACGTGAACAAAAATTATGTTTCGTTTCGTTACACAAATTAATAAAAGAAATTTAAAACACGTGACAATATATATCTTTATATATAAATTTCTTCTGTGCGTGTATGTCACTGAACTCCTCCTAAACGGCTGAACCGATTTTAATAAATCTTTGTATGCGTGTTCCAGTAGATCCGAGATTGGTTTAAATTCACAAGTGGACCCGGTAGGTGGCGTTGCGGATGACTTTTAGATTTTTTTTTATTATCAAGGCAGGACAACGTTCGCCAGGTCCGCTAGTTTACTATATATCTGTTTAAAATTAAATATTATATATTTGACGTATTAACCTGAAGTATAATCACGCAGTGACTTTAAGCTTACAGTGCTAGGCAGAAATATGTATTAAACATTCTAATTTTTTTTCCCATTTATTTAGGGACTTTAAATGGAAGTAAAAATTATATTTAAAAAAGAATTAAAAAATATATCCCGAAAAGATTAAAATTACACATAGTATGTAAACTTTCCATAATATGCATATATTTTAGAAAAAAATAATGTTATTTACAAATACACATAAATAATAAGAAATAAATATAAATAGAGGTAATTAAAAATAGAAAAAATAACTACTAACCGATGAGCATTTTGAATGTGTAATCACTTCACTTATTGTTTAATATGAATTATTTATTATAGTTTAAATGTAGTAATAATACTATAGTTATATAGGTAGACGACCTCTCGCCGCGCCCTCTTTTATGCAACTGAGCCTTTGGTCTTTGCAATTGTTGTACTGGATGGTGTCACGCGTGCGCCGCTAAAGCCGCGTGTTTTGTCGAAATACTACACTTCGATGATAACATTTGAAATTGATTTCAAATAAATAAGCTGTTTCGTTCAAATAAGGATCCATTATCACTATAGGAGAAAAATAACTTTCGGTAATACATGTTTCATAAAGTTTCCGCTCGGAGCGCTGTTCTCTGGAAAACTTGTGAAGATGAATGTATGTTTGTTTGTTACTTTTTCATGCAAAAATACTGAATAGATTTTGAGATACGTCAATATATCTTATCAGTTTAACTCATTCCGCTAACTTCTTAAATGGGTCAAAATACAACTTTATAAGCGTCAAATAAGTCGGAAAATTCCTGCTATTTAAGTAGTACCTTGGTGTGCGTTATATAAACCGTTAGAGTTACACGAAGATAATATATAATCTCATCATTTATAGGTAAACATACAAATACAAACTAATTCGTGGACAGCTGCTAGTAGAATATGCGATTAAAACATATCATAAAATTATGAATGATAATATCGGACAACACGTAATCATATTTTCCAACTCTCTTCTTGAAAATACTGTTTAAATATCGGTGTACGCAAAAAGTGCAGAATACCTTGATCAATACCTTACCCGGCCAAATTGTCAAGTCCACCTGCTGCAAAATTTCACAATCGTTACTCATTCGGTACGTGTCTATCACCTTTTACATCATATTATGGAATAAGCTATTGAAACTTTGATTTCATATGATAGAAAAAAAATGCTTCATACGTGAAGCTGTTGAAAGAATACTTTAAAGAGAATATAGAGGTCGTGGTCACCACTTCGTGTGTACAGCTTGATGATACATCGAAGGCCGATACGTTAGGAGTTGAAGGCGTCGCGTGGTCGCGTGCTTGTGGCCGACAGCGCTCGCCTACATTTGGGAAAGTACGGAGGTCGAGTCCGAGGATTCCCACGCGATTGTTTTGTGTTCGGATCTCCCTAATTATTATATCGAAGGCCGTTTCATATATCCTTTCGTTATAAATTAACTTGTAATTAAATACCACAAGAAAAATAACCGCAGATAGCTTATATGAAACAAGTAATAAAGATGGACGAAGTAAGTGTTCCAAGTTTCATAAACACAGTAAGCGCAAATCCTTTTATTGTTCTCAGTATTATAAGTAATGCATTGTAAGTAACCCTAGTCCGTTAGTGATATCCGCCGCAAAATACGAACCCATACCGAACGTCGTGCATTATAAAAGACGTCCGCGACATATTTTTACCAACCCTCCCAATTAAATAACGACAGTGACCGATCAGTACCAATCTGTCTCTCCAAACAGAGCGTGTTCACGCCCACGCCCACGTAACCTCAGATCACGCCGCCGTGGTCTGGGAGTCAATTTCGCTCTCGCACACCAGATTAGGCCCCCCTCGGCAGCGGCTCAAGCCTAGGTCCGTCCCCTCGGCGTAGAGCCCTTGAGTGCGCTGCTCGCGCGATACAGTGACACAAAATCTTACAACTGCGACAACATTACACATGTCACCTCCACACACGTGCACGCCACGCTTACACACGCAAGTGGAAGAGTTTTATTTGTTTTCCCTAATCAAACTGAAATAGTTTAGAAAATTATCCAATACGAAATATATATAAGAGTTGTTGAGGTATGTATGCTTGGTACACATATATGTTTCAACAACTCATATATGTAGGAATAGTTAGTTTAGCTTAGATTAGCTCAAATTAGTCACGAATTGCATGTATCAGGCAACAGCCCAAGCCGAAGTGTGCCGTGCACCCTTGAGCTAGTTGTCAAATAAAATAGGCTGAGTGCCTTAAGTGCTCGCCTTTGTAGTCTGGTGTTAAGACCTTGCTAGCTCAATAGCGTAATCAGTTCGAAAAAAAAGCATTGTAAGTAAGATGAAATGTCACCAAAATATGGCAATCACCAAATGCATGCCACTTGTTAAAGGTGGTAGAGCCACGCTGTAGCTATTACTAGTTTCAGCATGAATGGGTCGGCTCGACCGGGGTAGTACCATCCTCTCACAGAACACCGACGTGAAGTAACTATGCTTGCATTGTTGCGTTTCGTTCGGTCAGTGAGAGCGCCGGAGGCCCACCTCCTTTCCCCCTTTCCCTTCCCCTTTCTCCTTTGCCTACCTCTCCCCCATACACAGGCTGGCAACGCACTTGCGACTCCCCTGGTGTTGCTAGTGTCTATGGATGGTGGTGATCACTTAACATCAGGTGACCCACCTGTTCGTTTGCTGCCTTTTGACATAAAAAAAACCTTGAAACTGATGTACCTATAATAGATTTTGAAACTCCAGGTTGGCATACATTTATATCACTATTAGGGTGCCCCTTAAAATTTAATTTCGGCATATTTTTATGTATACCTTCTTAAAATTTTTATATTAACCCAGTATAGCATTGAGAAAATTATTAGCCCGTTTTATAAACGATAACCCGCGCCACTTGCAATGTAAATACTTAGTGATTTCAGAATTTCAGTGAAGCAGCTGTTCTCGATGGTTTATGGATAGACTAAGGCTTTTATGTTTTTTTTTTAAATGCGGCAAATGAACAAGTGGGTCACCTGATGTTAAGTGATCACCGCCGTCCATAGACACTAGCAACACCAGGGGAGTCGCAAGTGCGTTTTGGTAGGTTTAGAGCCACGCTGAAGTTATTATTGGTTTCAGCATGAATGGGTCGGCTCACTCGGGGTAGTACCACCCTCTCATAGAAAGCCGACGTGAAGTAACAGTGCATTGTTGCTTTTCGTTCGGTCAGTGAGAGCGCCGGAGGCCCACCTCCCTTCCCCTCCCCTGTCCTCTCCCCAGTCTCTCCCTAAACACAAGCTGGCAACGCACTTTCTACTGGTGATCTCTTAAAATCACGTGACCCACGTGCTAGTTTGCCTCCTATGACTTAAAAAAATAATTGAATAGAGTGTGAATTATGGATTCACCTATGTATAACATAATTCTAATATTTATAAACAAATACTGAAACTAGTCCCTTGTTGTTTGATATTTCGGTTAGAGGAGACGACCTCGCAGTGTCGCGCCGCTGTGTTGCCAGCATCCGCTTTCGATGTTAATATCAGAGATTTGATTTCATAAAAACGGACGATAATAATGACTAATAGTTATTAGTGTGACTGTTCATATATAATTCGTGTATATTTTTGTGTTTCATAATAGATTTTTTACAACCTGATTTGTCCCTGGCCTTAATACAAAAGTAATAAACGTGTTATTATACCATTATAGTAAATATATTAATTGACAACATTATTTATGCAATATCCCCAAGTTGTCTATACATACAATATGGTAAATAAAACAGGCTTGCATATATTGCAACTTGCAACCTAATATTGAGTGGCTAATGAACAATATATTTTTGTTGCCTAATATTATTATACCTTAGAAGTATATGAGCGTGAGCTAGAAACACTTTGTTCTACGTAATATTCAAGATATTGAAAAAATTAAACAAAGAATATCCCATACAATAATAGATACCTGCCGTTGTGCTCGCAACAATAAAAAAGTATTGGATAGATTTTTTTCTTTTAGTTTTCCATCTTACTTAATTGATACATAATTGACCCTTATATAGGTATACAAAATAGTAGTCACGATATGTTGACAGTATAAAGTTATCAAAGTTGTAAGAAACTACTATTTTTATAAGCACTATAAAAGATCAAAGACGTTATGTAAGCAATATACAAATAATTTTTGAGTACACAAAATACTTTCTTAGTATTATTAACAACGCAGATGAAGAAGCTGGTATCAGTTACTAAAGAGAAAAAAAAAAAAAAATTGCATCGGCCGGGAATCGAACCCGGGCCGCCCGCGTGGCAGGCGAGCATTCTACCACTGAACCACCGATGCTCATATGTTCTAGGTGAAATTGCTATTATGTACCGAAAAATAAGATTAAACAATTCGTCGTAGACTATCAATTAGTACATAGCCGTGACCTAATTATAAACTTGAAACAAGACTACCAACTACTTTTTCTTTCATTCATTATATTATCGTAAGTTGTTGAGTCACTTGCCATCACAAGTTCTCATGCCACATTATTATTGTTCTATTGCCGAAATTACTACTGTTAAAAGACAATGGAATAATGAAATATACCTATTTGATTTATTGAAATAACGACGATTAACACATAGGTTGGAGTTTTTGGCGGTAACTTATAGTCTGTCATGAAGTGGATTTTATATTTTATTCATTATCTAGTGTTGTTACGACTTTATATCCTGTAAATTTTGATGGTGTTTAGGTAATATAGTTCGGTTATTTTGTTCAGGTGAAGTGGATGGGAAATAATACCACGGCATATGAATTCGGAGATTCCACAGAAGGTCCATGGAAAATTCTAACAAGGGAGCCACCATCTTGTTAGCGTATTAACATTATCACAAGATACTTGTAATATTCCTTGTAATATTACCTACTCGCTAATATCAGTAATAATCTACAAGATTGGTAGCCAAAATAAATAAATAATGATAATTACAAAGAGGTTGAGTATCGTATTGACCGTAGAAAAAAAAAAATTATTTTACTAAGTTGTGTAAAAAAACGGCTTACATTGGCTGTAGTCAAACTTTTTTTTAATTACAGGATACGGTCATATTGCACCTAAAACCCAGACGGGAAAGGTTGTCACCATTTTCTACGCCATCCTTGGAATCCCTTTGATGCTGTTATGTCTTTCGAATATCGGCGACGTCATGGCCTCGTCCTTCAGGTGAACAAACATCCATGTAATTTATAAATTCACTTAATCTAATACCTTATTGTAGTTTCTGTCTCAGAATTCTAGTCTTTAATCCTCGGGATTATATGAGCCTAGTTCTTTTCACAGACTTTATTTTAATACTAATCAAGGTCTAAGCCAAAAAGGTCTATTGTCTAGACAATATAGCATGGAAGAAATCGTAATCCCAAACAGAGAGATTAAAGTTCTATACAAAAATAGAACCTATAGCGAACTGCAACATACGTTATAAGTGAGTGATAAAGATTTATTATCTGGATATATTTTAACTCTACATCCCATTCCATACATTTCCATATTGGCTATCAGATGAGATCCATAAACTACCATATAATTGAACTTAAATAATGTTTAAATTAAATTTGTCTCCTTAAAATATTTGTATGGCAATATATTCATGTACATTTTATTGTTATTCCAACATTATAGGCGTTATTTTTTCGTATAAATATTCTGCATTATAATGAAAAATCGAGAAAGAATCCTTACATGATGTATATTTTTTAATGTAATAAAATAATTGCTTATGATTATTA
Organism: Antheraea pernyi; assembly: GCA_015888305.1. NCBI lineage: Eukaryota > Metazoa > Arthropoda > Insecta > Lepidoptera > Saturniidae > Antheraea > Antheraea pernyi. The sequence goes on along the minus strand of MU158811.1, from coordinate 1,857,210 downwards.
TTGAAAAGGAAAAAATATTTGCTACATTATTTGTATGTTTTAGGTTCTTGTACTGGCGTGTTTGTTGTTACGTCTGCACGCGGCCACCTAAACGACGTCATCGGCCCCATCACTTGTCTGTAAGGTAAATAACTTAAAAGCAATATCCCTAATTCATAACAGGTTATTTTTCTTCTCGGTAAATTTTAACTTAAAAATGGAACTTTTACAACAATCTTGCTTGACGTTAATGACGATTTGACTAAAGCCAAGAAGGCCGATGCTAAGTCAAAATGCACTTGTGTTATAGTGCATTTACTAAGACATACCTATAGGCCCTTCATGAAATAAAGGTCATTTTCCACTAAAGGATGTGAACCAGCCGAGTGGTGATTAGAAAATGTTCTACCCTATGCTTCTCTTCCATTGAAAGTTTCGTATCATTATTCCAATAATTAGAACCTATATCAATCGATACTGTATCCACGTCTCGTATAGTTTGTATATAAACCGCTTGATCGCTGAGCTGAGCAATACTTTTCAAGGTTGTTATGTAGACGGGATATGCGTTAATAATATTAGTAATGCTGATGATATGGTGTTGATGAGTCCTTCGATCAATGCTATGATGAGTCTGCTCACGATTTGTAAAGGTAAGCGGAGGCACATGGACTCAAATACAATGTTAAGAAGACTTTAAGGCAGGCACTAAGACCTGTCCAATTAGACATCAGTAGAAACTGTGCGGATGCCCCTTAAAGCAAGTTACTGATCTCAAGTATCTGGGTCACTGGGCATCCGATATTTTGAAAGATAGCCTGGACATCGAGCGTGAGCGCAGGTCGTTGGCTGTCCGCTGGAACATGTTGGCTCACAGATTTGCTAAATACTCGACTGAAGTGAAGGCTACGCTGTTTACAGCGTCCTGCTAGTCATTTTATAAATGCAGTGTGTGGGTCAACTATACGCAGATGGCAAACAACGCTCTGCGCGCACAATATAATAACACATTCAGGGTACTGATGGGCTTGCCGCGCTACTGCAGCGCCTCAGGCATATTCGCGGATGCGAAAATTGATGGCTTTTATGCCATCATGTGCAAGCGATCTGACTCAATGATGCGTAGGGTATGTGCCAGCACCAACAGTATCCTGAATACTGTAGCAGACAGGTGGGACAGCCTCATACTGGGACATTGGGTACGCCTACACACTGTGGCGTTATAATAAATGATTATACATCACGTCGGTTTTCTTTGGGTCGGGTGGTACTACCCCGAACGAGCCGACCCATTCATGCTGAAACCAGTAATAGCTTCAGCGTGGCTCTACCACCTACAAAATTCCCTACATCTTAAGGTATATTTGCATTGTCAGAAGATCAATCCGTGCCGGCAGTGGCAGAGGATCCACGAGGAGAAGAAGACCTCCAATAGAGAGGGCCCACTCCGATACCGACTGCAGGTAAACGAGGCCATTCTTATTTGGGAATGTAATTATTTTAGTTAATTTATGAGTATCTATATATAAAGGTCGCGAAGAAAATTTGGAGTTGATAAATTTGAATGGTTTAGGATATTATCTAAGCTTCACCTATTTAACTACTATGCTTATAGAGAAAGTATGATAGTGATCACCCATGGATGTTTCCTGTGAGGTATACTTAGAAGCCAGTCTATGTTATTGACTTGACTCGAAGATAGTTTTCCTCACAAGCGACACTGTCGTAAAATGCTAACCAGTCAAGAGGCAAATAAGAAACATAAAGGAAACTGGAATTATATACCTACTAGCAGGCCCGACTGACGTTATCCTGCCTTAATGATAAAAACATCCTAAAAATCATACGTAGCACCACCGACTGGGGTGAATATGAATTCAAACCAATCTTAAATTCACCTGAACACACACAAAAAATTTCATCAATATCTGCTCAGCCGTTTAGGGGGTGTTCAGTCACATACAAACGGACTGAAGAATTATATATATAAAGATTCTGTTTAGGTATCGAGACAGCGGATACAGCAGTGGCAGGATACGTAGAGGACGACAAGCAACGTCGATCACATCCCACGCGCCATCCAACGCTCGGACTAGATCCCAACCTCCGACACTCCCTAGAGCTCAAGGTTTCCGACAAGAAATCCCTTTTCTATTTCTATATGTATTGGTAGATTTAATTATAAATCACAAAATAGTGGCGACCAGTGAGAAATAATATTATAAGATGTCATTTACCAATTTTCTTTTCAATGGCATAAACCGTTTCATATATAATTTAAAATCTTAAAAATACGCCTTGTGTGTTTTAACTTTAAATTTGCTATCAGGTGTAAGAGAATACGATCCTGAAGATATATCTCCAGTTCGAATTGAGAGGTATAGTCGTAACAGAGATCCTTATGAAGAGGAAGACGGTAAGCTATTTTAGTTCTATTAAGTACATAAATACAAATCCATATTACAAAAACACGTTTTTGAAAATTTCAGAAGATTTTCCAAAAATATCTCTACCGCTGCAAGATCTAGAAGCAGCGTTAAAAGATCTGGAGGATCATCAAAAGAAAACAGTGACGATACCTGAACCGAGGAGCAAGTCGCTTCCACGTCCAGCGAAATCTAAACCAGAATATGGCCCTCGAAGGGATCTCGACGCCAGGGATTTTGACATAGAGGATAATAAAGATATGTTTGAGATGCACGACCTGCATGATGTAGATTACGAAAACTACAAAGAGAGGAAGGCCCTAGAGCGGGAAAGGAAAACCGAGAGAGATGATTTTGGTTACAGGGATCGAGGGTACGATCCTGAAGATGATGACTTTGAGTTTGACAGTCCGAGGAGAAGACCAAGATATGATTTAAGGTAAGTATTGTAGCTATTTTTGAAGTGAAAGCTTTTTGGCGCGTTGAGCGGTATTTTCGGCAGGGCAAAAACTTATGATTTCGCGTCAGCGACACGCTGGTAAGCGTGACCGACCGTATTGCGATATGCGGCTTGCGTCAGACTAACGACGCATAGTATAGCGGCCGGTGTACATCTAGTATCGATATTTTGTATTGATATTGTGCAGCTCATCCATCATATCTTTGATTAATTAATAAATTGTATAAGAATGTATATAATTATTGTTCGGAGTGCCAACACATGTGAAAGCCAGACTAATTACAATAACTTTCAATTTACAAATTATGAAATTCCAATAATTCATATTACAATTAATTTCAAAATTTAAACGAGAACACAGTTATTCCATTGTTTTGAGTTTTCACTTCTATCGGCAATCCTTATGGCTGCCTCGACTTTTTTTTAATTCAGAAGTGTTTTTATTAATATTTAGATTAACCAACTGACGATCTGTTTTTAACCAACTTTGAAAAAGGAGGAGGTAACTACGTTTGGTTGTATATATTTTTTTTATGTATGTTTGTATTGAAATTTTGCTTCTGAATTTTATTTGCTTCTCTCAGCAATTGATATATATACTTCTAGTAAAATTCAGTAAGCTACTAGTAACTTATTACTATCATGTTTGTCACCACGAAAACAATCCAAGCTTAGAGATGCACTGATTCTAATTGAATAGGACAGAACGGGGTCGTTCTGAATATTATGAACGTGACTTTGATCGTGAAGAAAGAGAGAATCGTCGTCACAGACGAGCTCGTAGCGCAGTGTATGACTACGAGCATCGATGGGAGGATGAGAGGGAAGAACGACGAGACTTGGAGACAGGGAGGGGTAGACGATTGAGAAGATTATACACTGTGGAAGATACGGCAAGATACGTTAGTTGCTTTTTTCTTACTTCGTTTTTTTTTTGTTTTCTTAGAATTTGCAGTTAGTCATCTTACTCTGATCAGATATAGTGAAGGAAGTAATCATCTCTGTTAGATATTACAAAATGGTTTTTCTTTTTAGCCGCTTTTGATAGTTACGTGTTGTTAGAAGCCGGCTTATTAGGATGCCTTTGCAGTGTTTCATGATATATTTGTGTAGTGTTGGTGATTTACTTTAAATTTATTTTAAGTGTGTATGATGTTATATTATGTTTATTCAGATGCATGATGTATGATTAGATCTTCCTTTTCTTACAATACACTTTGACATTAATATGAACAAAGTGTACTGCAAATATTTCATGAATACTGTTATCTACTTCTCGCTAAAGTCTAAGCATAGTATGTGTAGTAAGAGAAAAAGTAAGTAAGTAGTAGAGTAGGTTTATAAACAGTGTAAGTTTTTTCTCTAACTCATTGATAACTTTGGTGGTTTTGACAGTCACGATTGCTTTTTAAAAAACCTTTCCATAACCAAATTAGTTTTTCTTTTTATCACTACATATTATAAAACAAAGTCCTCTGCCACATCTGTCTGTCTGTTCGCGATAAGTTTAAAAACTACTGAACGGATTTTCATACAGTTTTCACCAGTAGAAGTACACAAGAAGTGATTCGTGAGAAAGGATTAGGTATATAATTTTAGGCCCGCTAGTTTTTAATATACTTTCATTAACGCAACCTTAATTAATGTTTTATTTTACAGACGCCTTCACCAGACAGAGATGATTGGAGTGATGTAGTGATACCTAGAAGAAAACCGGCCCATGGTATAAAATGTTTTTATCAAACGAAGACATGAAATAATATTAACCAAATACAAAAAAAATGTCAATCAAAATTGACCTGTAATCACTATTCCTTTGCAAATAATGTAAAGACGGCTAATATGTTCATGTTTGGTTTTAGCTTGGGGCTCCAGACAATCAGAGATATATAATATACCGCCATCAGAAATAGCTATTAAAGAAGAGGTATGTCGTATTTAGTCATTATTTAACCTCGCTAAGTTGAAGTACTATTAGAATACTTGGATACTTGCATAGACTTTTAAGTAGTTTGGCTCAGCGCTGTTTATGGATTAGTTCCTTAACTAATGACAACAAAAGATTCTCTTTCGTTCATTCGTTCATAGGTACTATTAAAATTTTTGAATTTTGATACAGTTAGGTCTTAATTGGCTAATTAATTCAATGGAATTAACTCGCATGAGAATGTGTTGTGCAGATAAAGCCGGTCCCGATCTGGCTGTGCGTGTTTCTGGTAGCATCATACATTGTGGCTGGGACGTTCCTGTTCAAGAGATGGGAAGGCTGGGCCTACTTGGATGCCGCGTACTTCTGCTTCATCACTCTTACGACCATTGGATTTGGAGATTTCGTACCTGCACAGGTTCCATACTATGTTATCTAAGATGGGTTTAAATTTATTTAACATAACATTACATTTGCATGAGATGGAGGAGATGCGAATGTTAAGTCGGATGTGTGGTGTAACTAGAATGGATAAGATTACGAATGAGTGTACCAAGTGTGAAAATTTGATAATAGCACCAGCGACAGAGAAATTGAGAAGTAATAGATTAGCATGGTATAAGCATGTTATGAGAAGAGATCAAAGTCATGTAACTAAAAAAGTTTTGAGTATGGACGGATATAGGAGTAGAGGAAGACCGAAAAAGGTATGGATGGATCGTGTGAAAAATGATGTGTGTAAAAGTTGTGAATATTGAGGTGACATCTGATAGGGGAGAGTGGGAAAAAAAAATGTTGTGCCGACCCTACTTGGATGTGATAAGGGTAATAAGAAGATGATGATGATTATACTTGGTTTTACTGGTGGTTTTGTTACCATTTTAAAACTTGAGTAATTCATGCGTAGACATAAATAATTTTTGTTAGCTATTTGTGGCGTAGTAGGTGTAGACAATATCATCTGACGTTAAACGATATTTGGTCGAAGACATCGACACGGTAAATGCTATAAAAGGGGACAGATTTCTTAAAACACATTACGAAACATTGACTTATATATAGCGACACATTTTCAATTTGAAGCTGGAAAGGAGTCAAGCAAGATGCTATGGATTCCTCGCGAAGTTTTCCTTCAACGGAAACTCAGATTCAGAGAGTACATACTTCTTAATTTTAACTCCAAAAGTGAAATGCTTTTTGGAGTACAATAAGATATTAAGTTGACTACTTTTCAGGGTCAAAGGGTGGATGACGCTGCAGCCGCTGTCCACTCCATAGCACTGTGCTCCTTATACCTTCTATTCGGGATCGCGCTGCTGGCAATGTCCTTCAACCTGGTCCAGGAGGAAGTACGTGCAAATGTAGCCTCATTGGCCACTAAGTTAGGCATCATCAAGCCGCGGGAGCAGCCCGTCGAGTCCGATACAGACTATTAGCGGAGCACCTGAATCTGACTTGACCTCAGTCAACAACCTCGATAGTTCTCCAGTAGTAGATTGGCAATTCTTTATCGATATATATTTATTAAGGTATCCCTTATTTACCAAGTTGGCTTTTCTAACTTGGGTATCGTTGAAATCGTTCGTTTATAGTCTAAAGACATTTAAGAAAAAAAAATGATGCCGTTTAACCGTGTCTATATGACGATACTATTCCCATTCATTTAACATACGTATTTTTTTAATTTATTAGAAATTAATCTTTGTCTGCCTTTTTTTATTTAGTACCTTTATTTAAAAAAAAATTACAGAAAATGGCAAAAAAAAATTGACATCAAAATAAGCAAATTAAATTTTTGACGCCCATACCAAAATGTTTCCATCCTAACGGATCATAGTAGATGGAGAATGAATAATATTTGGTAAGTTATACAACAACACAAGCAAAATACAAAGTAATTTCTAGAAAGTGAAACGCTATATTAAATGAATGGGAAAAGAATCATTTACGCATCGGATTTAAAAAAAAATCTTTTTAGGTGATAAACTAAAAGATACTGAAGTCAAAAAGCCAACTTGGTAGATAACGGATACCCTAATATTAAGTTTTTCATGTTTTTGTATACAGTTAAGTACAATATACCTTATTATTATGAAATATTCATAGAAGGTTTTGAAGGTTTTTTATTATCTATTGTGTAAGAATTTATCTGGTACGGTCAAAGTGATTGCCCACGCCTACTGTTTGTGGCGACTGTACCCAGGTCAATCGACAATTCCATTATATATGATATAGCCATATACCCAACACTTATCTATAATTAATTAATATACTTATGTATTTGTATGAATGTCTATATGTAATTTACTAAATTTTTAAGAGTTTTTTGTGTGTAATAAATGTTTGTGAAACAAAGAAACTTTGTTTTATTTCTATTCTGTGCATTCTATAAACACGGTATGCCAAGTTAGAAATTGCGCCAAGAATTTTAATTCAGATAAGACTCAGCCAAACAGTCGTTTGAGTTTTTAGGATTTCTGAACCTAAACAATGATTTCTAAACTGACGTCAATAATTACAAATATCAGTTCCTGATAGTAGGTGGTTGACACATACAAGTTTTTATAATTTTCCAGATTCATAAATTATTTTGTATGTCGATTTTGGTTTATGGTGGTATATCTTCCACCATTACGAATCTAATATGACTTACAGGTTTTAACTTTAATCAATAATAATGACCAAGTTTTCAATGATCACTAAGTCAAAGCGTTAAGTTTAAATTCCATTCAGCGTAGAACATCCTTTCATAACTAGTACAAAATGAGTTTATTAAAAAATATCTTCCAAAATTATGGCAGTTATGAATACTAATCATGATTCTACGACTTATTCATTACGTAATGGATACTATTATCTAATACAAGATATATGTTATCAATAATTTGTATGAATATTTATCAAATTATTCTAAATACTTATATCAATAAAGACAATTTGCAAACATTCATATCTGATTATAGAGTCAATTACATAATAGCAATTATATAATTATTTCTGTGGTATGCTAAATTATTAGAATTAGTATATTTTATTTATATTTCAATTGAATGTAAGATGAAAGTATTATTATCCACTCATGTTTATAAATTTGATATAAAATAAAATGAAGCTATTTTTCAACATTTGCTTCTATAGGTCATTCATTCGTAATGAGAACGTGCGACGTTGCCGGTCTGACGCGGCCGGTTCCCATTGTGCGCCGTGCGGTGTTGCCGTTCCCTCGGCCGGATAGCAGCCGTCCGGGGCTTCTCCCGCCGCGCCGCACCGACACAGTACACCTTAAAACGGCATTCCGTTTATACGTTATATTGTTTATTAAATAAAATAAACAACACAATAGAAATATATGCGTACTTATATATGTCAATTGTAAAGTGAATAATATAATCCGTTGTTCGTCGGTCGCCATTTTGTAACCGGATAAAATGTCAGATTCGGATACGTAAGTGTTGTAATGCCTTTTTTTATTTTAATCAATTACCTAATAATATATACATTTGTGCGCAGAACTATCCTTATATCCCCTTTTTAAGTAGTAAATGAGGTAGTTGAAGTATGTTATAAAAATTATTCTTCACTATATGGGTATAACGACTTAGTCAGTACAAACTGGTTTTAACTTATTTCCTTACGCTTCTGAGATGATACACAATATGACGTCACAAGAGTTATTTTGTTTGTTGTGTAAGGTTAGTTGTTTGATACTTTTGGCTGTATGGTTAGTTTTGATTATAAATATTTTGTCATTTGACTGCCAGAACAGGCCGCCATCTGTGGTTTTGTAGCATGTGCGATTAACTAGTTTCATTTTATGAACTCTGAAGGACACGCGAAATCACATTTTGACTGACAAGTGAGACTTGCGATATCATATTAATACCGATATATGTAGAAGTTATTCTTGATGTGAACTAATTTTAAATACCAGTTCGTTAGACTGAAATAAAGAAAAAAGGTGCTATAATCTAGTCTGAACTTGGAAATTAGACGATTCGTTAATTTACGTTTCGGATGGTATATTATGCTTTACAGTCTTTTTTTTATATAAATAAGAAAAGGATGCACCAAATATTATGTTAGGAAGAAACGATACTGTAATTACTAGTATAAATCAGCGTTTCCAAACTTTTTTCATCGGAGTGCACACTGGGCTAAAAAATGATCTTCATAGATATTTTTAAATGTTGTTTTTTTGTTTGAAATAGTTTCAGTGTGCTATTACACTCATACGAATGAGTCAATTTCGTTTGAAAACCGACAAATTATATTTTATTTACGAAAACTTTGTAGTTAACATGGAAAAATCAGGATATCTCTGAAACCGCAATATTCTGTGGTACGGCTATGATACTTATTAATTGTATTTTTTATTTTTTCTTGCTATTTGTCATGACAAATATTATCTCGTATACCGTAAATATATCATAATTATACTCTATGTAGGCTTGAAAATGACAGGAGATTATTAAACTAATATATTATTACAATTTTTAGCAATATCCAACTGAGAAAGAAAGTGATACAGACAAAGGAACTGATAGAGATGGTGCGCGAGCGCCGATGCCTCTGGGACCGCAGTTGCCCGGAGTATCGAGACCGGGGGGTGAAGGAGTCCGCATGGACTGAGATATACAAAGAGATTGAACCCAACTTCGACTTAATGAAGGAGGATCAGAAAAATCAAATAGGTAAGTAGAGTTTCATATAATTTTAATTACAACTACCCACGATCTCGTCCGCTTGGAACCTGATCCACAAAACGGTGACTAATAAATTCATTTGAATGTATTAAGTGTAATTACTATCTACTTTTATCTCGTACTTAAGTCGCGTCGTCATTACAATTACAATAACTTTTGATAGAGTGAACCGATTTTAATGAAACTAATACTAAATGTTCCTGAAGAATATGCTTTATGGTTTTCTTAGCGAGGTTTTATCGTGAACGTAGTACTTTAGCAGTGATGCGTGTTCAAACTGTAGTCCGGTGAAGCTGTTAAGACCTAGCTAGGTCAATAGCGGAGTCAGATCAAGAAAAAAAAACGTGTTCAAACAAAAACAATTAGGCAGACAGAGAGATATTTCTAAAAATAATTGAAACTTATTTTATTACTTATTTCTAGACACCGGCAATATTTTTTTTCACAAAAGTCTATAAATCACAGATACGTTAGATTTATGTTCTTATGATATGTATAGATTATGTAAGGCTCACTGAAATAAATATATAAAACTTCCACCAGGTGGATACATAACGAGAAAATGGTACAACCTGAGGGATTCATACGTAAAATCACGGAAAACCCTCCGACCGCGCAACCGACCATACTTGTACGCGGAAGTGATGAAATTTCTCGATTCCACGAGCCTAAACGAGACCAGATCGCCGAAGAAGATCCAAAAGATATTCGTCGATCTGGAAGAAGAAGAGAACGAGGCAGAAGAAACGGGGAACTGGATAACAGACGTTTTCAATGACACGGATAATGTGGACACATCAGAACAGCCGAAGAGACTCAAACATGAATATAATTCTGAAGCGAAGGATAATACAGAGTTAAACGACACAGTGGTTCGGGTTCTGGCGAATATACTGCAGAAGGAAGAAGACGAAGATCGTGCATTCTTCAAATCCATAACACCAGCTGTCAAGAGGCTGTCAGAACACTCCAAATTCGAGTTCAGGATACAAGTGATGAAGTTGTTGAACGGCTTGAAAATGAGAGAGAGAGGGAAGGCTGTCACTTTGAAGCGAGAGAGAGTGTCTAACGCAGAAAGTGACAGTGAATAATATTATAACAGGAATACAAATGTGGCGTTAAATTACAAAATAAGCTAAATCCTAATATTTTAATCCTTTATTATCCATTATCCTTAGCCGTTCCTAATATTTTACGTTATTTTACGATCATAAGAAAAACTAAAAGCCTTATGAAGAGCAAAATTTAAACTTCATTCCCGGTGTATACAAATTGGAAACCTTAAAAAAATAAACTAGTCATATGAACGATTTCAATTGGAATTAGCTCATTTTCAAATATAGTGGACATGTCAAGAGACATAATTCTTAGTACCTATTAGGGTGTGCCCATTCATTATGTTATAAAATTTCTCCTTCCTCTCTCAGAGAGATTTATTCAATAATTTGTTTTCTATTTATATTTGATGTGTACTTCGTGTCACTCTTTAGGTATTTACCTAAGCCTCAGTACTGAAATCTTCCTAAAATATGTTATTTCTATGTTTATAATAAAGTATAACTCATAATTAAACGTTGACATGAATTTTACCCGATTCTTTCACCCGATTTGGTCGTACGTAATTAGTGGACGAACCTCACGTTTTTAATTTTAAGAGATTGAGATAAATTCATTTGAAAGGCCATTTAAATATCACATTTATAATAATAAATACTTCACAAAATAATAATAAATCGCTCGTAAAGTGTTATATTTAATATCTAGTCGACGCGTCGACGAACGTTGTCCCACCCTTATAAAAAAAAAATCTTGACAAAGATGTACCTAAATCTTCCTCGTGAATCACTTTATCTACTGGTGAAAACCACATTCAAATCTGTTCAGTGGCTTTTGAGTCTAATGCGAACAGAGAGTCAGACAGATTCGGCGGAGGGCTTCGTTTTATAATGTGTAATGATTAGAATAAATTAATACATAGGTAGATAATTGATAAGATATATTGGGTATAAAACTTGAAGTAAATCAATACAGGGATTTATTTTACTAAATAAGACAAATAGCTTCAAATATAAATTATATGCAAATGTTATGTATTTATCTTTAAGAGACAAAATAGTATAAGTACAACATTTTGTAGAAATTTGATCCTAATTGTCAGTGGATGTAAACACGAAATGCATTTATGTTTATTTGCATATTCTAACAAAACGAAACGTATATCAGCTATATTTACGTACTTATTACTACTTATAAATAAATATATTTTTTTAATAATAATATTCTTTTACTTGCGTATTTTTAAAAACCAGAAACATAATACAATTAACAAAGCATGTACACCGTGTCGTAGGTATCCATGGACGGTGGTGATCACTTACCATCAGGTGACCCGTATGTTGGTTTGCTGCCTATAGTATAAAAAAAAGCTATAGTGATGTAACCAATAGCATGGTGATAGATTATAATATCTACTTAGCATCGTTCGGGGTACTATCACCATCTCATAGAAAACCGACGTGAATTATTAGTGCTTACATTGTTGAATTTCGTTCGGTCAGTGAGAACGCCGGAGGCCCACCTTCTTTCCCCCTTTCCCTTCCCCTTTCTCCTTTCTCTACCGTCCCCCATACACAGGCTGGCAACGCACTTGCGACTCCCCTGGTGTTGCTAGTGTCTATGGACGGTGGTGATCACTTAACATC